>CAUYSK010030241.1:0-11189 GCA_963575035.1 Avahi laniger
CCTCCCAGACCCACAAACACTAGTGTCAGTATAAGCTGCTCTGGGGCCTAAAACAGGCACATTCAGCCCACTGCTGCCACCACTGGGTCCCAAAGACTGGCTCAGTTGGTGTCCAAGTCCCTAGCAAAACTTCACCACAGCCTCAACTAACAACCATACCCTAAGCCACTGAGGAAGTCACAGATACCACTGACCCTGTGTACTGCCAATGAAATCACAGAAACATCACACCTACTGCAGGCACTCAGAATCAAAGCCAAAGCATCGTATTCAACCAACAACATCTATACATCTCCAGGAGAAAATTCTCCCTTATGAGAGTATCTTCAAAAAATTGAAAGAAGTGACTGCCATATGAGATGTGCAGATATCAACAGGAGGACATAGGAAACATGAAAAATTAAATGGGATACCACCAAAGGACCACAGTAATTGTCCAGCAACATATCCCAATCAAAAAGAATTCCTAAAATGCCAGATAAAGGATTCAAAATATTGATTTTAAAGAAACTCAATGAGATGCAAAAGAAATCTGAAAACCAATACAAAGAAATCAGAAAATCAATTCAGGATATGAATTAGAAATTTACCAAGGAGGCAGTATCTTCAGTTATTTTAAAAAAAAACCAAACAAACAGAAATTCTGGAATTGCAAAATTTATTAAAGAAAATACAAAATACCTTCAAAAGTTTCAATAATAGACCATACTATACAAAACAAAGACTCTCATAACATGAAGGCATGTCTTTTTAAATAATCCAGTTAGACAAAAATAAGGAAAAAAGATTAAAAAGAGTGAACAAAGTCTTAGAGACAGCTGGGACTACATAAAGTGACTGAAATTATGAATTATCAGTATTCCCAAGGGTAAAGAGGGATCAAAAATATTAGAAAACCTATTTGAAGAAATAATCAATAAAAACTTCCCAAGTATAGCAAGAGAGTTAGACATTCGCACACCGGAGGCCTAATGATCCCAAGGCAAATACTCGACAAAAAGTACTTAATCCCAGCATATTGTATTCAGAATGTCTAGAGTCAAATCATAAACAGTGTAAAAAGGACAAAGAAGATCATTATATAATGATAAAGGGATCGATTCAGCAAGAGGATATAACAATATATGTACCCAACATCAGAGCACTGAGATTCACAAAAGAAGTATTACTAGATCTAAAGAAAGACACAGACAGCAAAAAATAACAGTGTGCAATACAACAAAAGTGGGGGACGTTAACAGCCCACTCACAGCACTAGACAGATCATTGAGACAGAAAATCAACAAAGAAACACTGGACTTAAATTGGACTTTAGACTAAATGGACTTAGCAAGACATTTATAGAACATTCTACCTAACAAGTATAGAATATATGGTTTTGTCACCAGCATATAGAACATTCTTCAAGATACAACACATTAGACCACAAAACTAGTCTTAACAAATTTTGAAAATTTGAAATCATATCAAGTATCTTCTCAGGCCACAGTGGAATAAAGATAGCAATCAATAGAAAAGTAACTTCAGAAACTATACAAATACATGCAAATTAAACAATATGGTCCTGAGCAATCACCGGGTCAATGAAAAAATTATGACAATAATTAAAAAGTTTTTTGAAATGAATGAAAATGAAAATACAACATACTAAAATCTGTGGGATATAAGAAACGCAGTGCTAAGAAGGAAATGTATAGTTTTGAACACATACATCAAAAATGTAGAAAGACCAAAAATTAACAGCCTAACATCATATCTCAGGGAACTAGGAAAAGAATATTTCTTGTAGGCTTGTCTAGCGGTGACAAATTCCCTCAGTGTTTATCTGGCAAAAACTTCATTTCTCCTTCATTTATAAAACTTAGTCTTGCAGGATACATAATTCTTAGCTAACAGTTATTCTGTTTAAGAAAACTGAAAGTAGGACCCCACTCCCTTCTGGCTTGTGAGGATTCTGCTGAGAACTCTGCTGTTAGTCTGATAAGATTTCCTATATAAATTATTTGATGCTTTTGTTTCAGTGCCCTTAGAATTTTTTCCTTCACATTGATGTTAGATAATCTGATGACTATGTACCTTGATGAAGTCCTTTTCGGAGGGAATTTCCCAGAAATTCATTGACCTTCTTATATGTTGATGTCTAAATCTCTAGTAAGACCAGGGAAGTTTTCCTCAATTATCCACTCAAATAGGTTTTTCAAACATTTTTCCTTTTCTTCCTGTCACTCAGAAATATCTTTGATTCTTAGGTTTGTATGTGTTCCATAATCCCTTATTTCTTGGAGATTTGGTTCATTTCTTTTATTTCTTTTTTTCTTTATTTTTGTCTAACTGGATTAATCTGAAAGCTTTGCCATTCAATTCTGAAATTCTTTCTTCTGCTTGGTCTAGTATACTGTTAGAACTTTCTACTGTATTTTATACACATTCTAAATGTGTCTTTAATTTTCAGAAATTCTGTTATTTCTTAAAAATATGTAATTTTAGTAAATTTTTATTCACATTCTAAGTAATTTTTTGATTTTTTTGTGTTGATTTTGAACTTTCTCTTGGATCTCATTGAGCTTACTTAAAATCCATACTTTGAATTATTTGTCTGTCTATTTATCTATTTCTATTATTTATCTATTTCAAAATTTCCCTTTTGGTTGGGATCTGTTGCTGGAGAGCTAGTGCAATCCTTTGGGAAGGTCAAGATTGTCTTTTCATGCTGTCAGAGTTCTTATACTGGTTCCTTCTCATCTGGAGAAACTATCATTTCTTATTTTTGAATTAACTTTCATTTAGATGGGACTTTTTAAATTTTTGTTATTTTATTTTATTTTCTCCGTTGAGGGTGTGAGCATATTGTATGTTGTGTTTGGTTGTTTGGCTTTGATTCTGGGCACTTTTAGGGGGTCAAGGCTCCCCTGTACAAGTTCCTTGGCTATAGATAACATTTATGTAGTGGCTTTCTCAGATACCGACTGCAGTAGAGATGTACTTTGCATATGAGTTGGCTTTTAAACTTCTGCTCTACTAGAATTATGGCAGTCTCAGGAAGCTTAACTCATTCTCTAGCACTACGCCCTTATGACAGCAGGTATTAAATTGTGTTACACTTTTAAACTTCCAGGGCCAGTAGGTGGCACTTACTGATAAGAGTCAGCTGTAGCAGAAGCCAGGTAGGTATTTGAACTTTATTTACTATGAGAGATTCTTTGTTTTCTCAGGGGATAGACTAATCTGTGGCAGGAAAGTGATCTGCTTCCTGACCACACACCTGTCCTGAGGCTCATGACTCTCCATTTAATCAATCCCTGACATCTATCCCCAGGCCACAGTGTCACTAATAGCTGCTTCCCATAGACAGTCATTATCTCTGTTTGCTGATAATAAGATTTTATACCTATAAAACCTTAAGGACTCCTCAAGAAGACTCTGATATTTGATAAATGAATTCAGAAAAGTCTCAGGTAATTAAATTAATGTACAAATGTCAATAGCAATTCTACACACCACTAATGACAAAGATGAGAACCAAACCAAGAACTCAATCCCATTTACAATAGCTGTAAAAGAAAATACCTAGAAATATATTTAACCAAGGAAGTGAAAAATACCTATAAGGATACCTACAAATCAGTGAAGAAAGAAATCATATATGGCACAAACAAATGGAAAATATCTCATGCTCATTGATTGAAAGAATCAACATTACTAAATGTATATACTGTCCAAAGAAATCTACAGATTCAGTGCAATTCCATCAAAATACCAATGCCATTTTTCACAGAATTAGAAAAACAACCCTAAAATTCTTATGGAACCAAAAAGAGCCCAAACAGCCAAAGCAATCCTAAGCAAAAAGAACAAAACTAGAGGCATCACATTGCCTGACTTCCAATTATGCTAGAAGGCTATAGTAATCAAAATAGCATTGTACTAGCATAAAAGTAGACACACAGATCTCTGAAACACAATAGAAAACCCAGAAATAAAACCATATACTTATACTAATTGATTTTTAACAAAGACAAAAACTTACACTGGGGATAGGATACACTACTCAATAAATGGTGCTGGGAAAATTGGATTTCCATATGTAGAAGAAGGAATCTGGACCCCTATCTCTCACCATACACAAAAATCAACTAATAGTGGATTAAAGACTTGAGTGTAAGACCTAAAATTATAAAAATACTCAGAGAAAACCTATGGAAAACTCTTCTGGACATCAATTTAGGCAAATAATTCATGACTAAGACCTCAAAAGCATGGGCAACAAAACCAAAAATAGACAAAAGGGACTTTACTAGACTAAAAAGCTTCCACACAGCAAAGGAAATAATCAACAGAGCAAACAGACAATCTGTTTAAAGAGAGAAAATATTTGCAAACCATACATCCCACAGGGGACTAATAACAAGAATTTGCAAGAAACTAAAATAATTCAACAACAACAACAAAATACATATAACCCCATTAAAAAGTGGGCCAAGAGTATGAATAGACATTTTTCTAAGAAGACAAACAAATTGCCAATAAGCAAATGAAAAAAATGTTCAAAATTACTAATCATCAGAGAAATGCAAATTGAAAGCACAATGAGATACCCTCTTGCACCAATCAGAATGGGTATTACTAAAAAGACAGAAAAAAACAGATATTGGCAAGGATGTGGAGAAAAGGGAACTTTTATACATTGTTTGTGAGAATATAAATTCATACAACCTCTATGGAAAACAGTATGGAGATTTTTCAAAGAACCAGAAATAGAACTACCTTATGATCCAGCAATTCCCACTACTGGATATCTACCCAAAGGAAAATAAGTCAAAATATAGAAAAGATAACTACACTCTTATGTTTATCACTGTGCTATTCACAATAGCAAAGATATGGAATCAACCTAGGTGTCCATAAATGGAGGACTGGATAAAGAAAATGTGGTGTGTATATATATACACACACACAATGGAATATTATTCAGCATCCCTCAAAATGAAATTATGTCTTTTACAGCAATATGGATGGAACTGCAGGCCATTACCAAGAGAAACAACTCAGACACAGAAAGACAAATATCACATGAGCTTACTCAGAAGAGGTACTTCCACTGTACATATGAAAGCAGAGTGTGGAATAATGTGCATAAAGACTTGGAAGAGTGGCAGGGAGTGGATGACGGGAGGTTGCTTGGTAGGTACAATGTATATTGCTCCAGTGATGGATGCGCTGAAGGCCCTGACTTTACCACAATGTAATATATCAGTGTAGCAAAATGGTATTTTTACTCCATGAATATACACAAATAAAAAAACCTCCTTAAATAATTGCAACATTTGCCACTAATTAGTATATTGTATTTGTCACTAATTGTTGTATCTTTGTCAGTCTCCAGTGACAGGATTAAATTTTTTTTAAAAAATGAAATCACTGCAGCTGGTTCCTTTATGTTTCACATTGAGGACACTGAGACTGGATTCCTTTTCTTTTTCACCCAGTGTTATCTCTCTATAGGAGAAAATCAGGGATAGTGAAGGGCCTTATAACTACTGATCATACTGTTGTTCTCATTTATTTTCCTCTAAGGACAAAAGCACAGCTTTATTCCTTGAGTGGTATATTTGTCTGTGGTTGGCCTACTCTCTAAAGCTCCTATATGGAAGCGAATGAAAATATGTAGGATCTGCAAGTCAGGCACATATGGAGAAGAGGACGTTGTCTCTGTGCCAGTGCAGCAGGAGTCACAGTAGCTGGATCCGGGAGAGCAAGCCTTGTGATGTGGTTAACGGAGTGTAAAAGTCCAGGCACCCACCATTCCATCAGCCTCTGACCCAGGGACCTTCTCTCTCCACATGCATTTCTGAGAGCTCTGGACCTGAAGACATTTCAGAGAAATACAAAAGAGTCATTGGAAAGCTGTGTGTCTACCCTTCTGCTTCTTTGTCTAATTAAAATTTGTTGTAAAACACATTAGTTACTCCAGAAATAAACTGTAGTAAATTCAACCTTGAACTGACTGAGCCCATCTTTTGAACTGGGGCAGAGCTGTGTTCTTTCAACCAAGGATAACCAGATCTGCAGTGTCAATGGTACTAGATTTAAAGACTAATTACTGATGTGTAATTCTAGCTATAAAACCTATCATTTTGAGACTATTTTCCCCTTGATACTTCCCAACCCCAGAGGAAACATCTTGGAAGTTTATCACATAAATTTCTTATTCATACTCATGATACATATGTGAAAAAACCAGAAAATTAGTTTTAAATAACATTTTACATAAGAGAAAAATAAATTAAAACAGGTTTTGAGACAAAAATCTCAGAGCAAAGGTATTACAATGCCAAAAAAAAAAAAATCATCAAGCATACTATAATTAGGTTTCTTTGGAAACCAGAAATAATAATATCAATTTAGAACTATGGCCAAGTGTCATTTACTTGATGTTTTTAGAGAATATTTCTTAAAGATATACCTCCTTAGCTTACTTTCCAGAAAAAGGACACAAGTATATTTGGAAGATTAAGACTATGGACCAATGACATTTTTGAATATTTTGTTATTTGTTCAAATGATTTTAATGGGAAATTTGTAATTATCTCAGGTAAATGCTCATTATTAGGTCTCTTAATGTTTTCTGTATGACTGCATATGTATCTGGTAGTTTCTTGGGAGAAAATGACTATAATTTATTGTTGTATAGTACCCACTCTGTGTGTGCACGTGTATATGTGTGTGAGCACATGTGATTAAACAGTGGGGATTGTTTGTGTCTATAGATATCTTTTTTCTTAGAAAATTCAGCTCTAATGCTATTAGCCTGTCTGTGAGAAAATGAGCTCAGCTCTCTGTGAGGCAGTTTTTAGTCTTGTTACACATTCAGGAGACAAGTATCTTCAGCTCTCTGTAAGCATTGCTTTGGCCCTGACGCAATTTCCTGAAAGAAACCTGATCTTTCCATTTCTTTTTATTGAAAAGTACAGGATGTTTTTAGATACCTATGAGGAGAAAGGGATTGAGTTTGTGATTAATATTATTTCTAAATTAAATATTATATCAGCTTTGCTTCTACTCAGGCACAAATCTCAACCTCATAATCAAAATGCCTCTGTAATATGTAGCTGGTGAGGTATATATTTTGATCTTGTCTATCATACCAATGCCCGTGCAAGCATATAATTGTCGAGGGGATAGGTGAAAAGCTAGGTGTGGAAGTCCTGAGACAAGCCGAGCAGACTTGGTGACGACCAGGATATTTGAAATACTTCTGGCTGAAAAACTAATTTGAACTTCCTTGGCATTATTTCTTCATTTGTAAAATTAGATTAATTTCATAGCTTATTTCAGATTTAAATAATTTAAAAAATCATTTATATTCAGATGTATTTATAATGAAGGTTTTATTTGCAATCAAGTGGTTTATATAACAGTATCCACTTCAGGGGCTCTTTGTATATTAATATGATAATTAAGAGATGTATTTGACAAGCATTTATTGAACGTTCACTATGTACTACGTGCATAAAACTTAGAAAATGCAAGGAGACATAATTATTACTGTGCACTGTGAACAGTGCTATCTTGGAGACACAAATAGTGCTAAGGGCTTCTATCTGAAGAAAGAATGATATTATCTGGGGTGAGGTACATAAGCTTTGGAGAAAATGACATATAAGCCGGGCATTGAAGGGTGAAAAAAGGCAGAGCAGATAATGAAGTAAGAATGGCTTTTGAAATAGCATGAGCAAACCATAAGAATAGTTTTTGTATATGCCAGGAAACCACAAAGTCTTGTTCTGCTACTTTCGTTTCAGTTCAAAGAGCAGTCGTTCTTGCCTTCCATATATGCTGGGTAGTGCAGTCAGCCTTGCAGGTAGAAAAATGTAGAAAGTATAGTCACTGATCTCTGAGAGCTGTAGTTCACTGTGGAGATGTATAAACAGGTACTTCCAGTAACAGGTGTTAAATATTATGATAGGAAGGAATATAGGTGCTATAATAGCACAGACACGGAAAATCTTTCCCAAGCTCAGAAGAGGCAAACTCTTGAGCTCTGCCTTGTAAAATAAGTAAAAGTTTGTTTAAGGTGGAACATTTATCTCAGAAAAAGGAGACCAGAAGGAGCTAAGAAAACGGCGATTATAAAAAGCAGGGAAAGGGTAGGGGACACCCAGGAATTCATTACTGCTGGCTCATAAAGTTACAGATAGAGAGCATGAGATATGACGCTGAAGACAGGGGCAGGGGCAGGTCACAGGAATTTTATATACCATTACACACCGTGGTTGGCCTTTACTCTCTAGGCCATAAGGAAGCTATTAGAAGCTTTTAAACTGGAGAATGATTTAGTCAGATGTTTCTTTTAGTGACGTGGAAGATGAATATGAGAGACACAGCCTGAGTTGGAAAGATCAGTTAGAAGGCCACTGTAATCATATAAGCTAGAGGCAAGGAAGGCCGAAAATACAAAAGTGAAGGCAGAGGAAAGAAGGGAAGATTAACTAGAAACATTTCTAAGAGCTAAATCAGAAGAGTTTTGCAATTGATTATATGCAGAGTTGTAAGAAAAAGAAACCTACCTCCCCTTCTCTCTCAAAGCTTAGAAACAGAGTCACTCCCTTGGTGATTATTTCATCAAGTCTCATATTTCATGTCTTTAAATACTATCACTCTGGCACTGTCCAATAGAACTTTCTGAGATGATGAGAATGTTCTGTACCTCTGTTGTCAAATACGATACCCCTAGGCACAAGAGCCACTAGCCACACCGAGCACTTGACATGTTGCTAAAGGGACTCATTCACCTTTTATTTTATTTTAAAATGAATTTTAAATAGGTACATATGTCTAGAGTCTACATATTGGGCACGAAAAATGCCAACTCCTAAATTTATGTCCCCTGCTTAGGTCTTTCCCCTTACCACACAACCATAATATATCAAACTGTCTATTCAATATCCTGTCTTAGATTTCTCATGGGCATCCCAGATAATATTAATAGTTTAAAATTCAACTTTTGGTCTTTTCTTTGAAAGCTGCTCCTCCTAAGGTCTTCCTTTCATAGCAAATGGCACTTTGTCTTTTGTGTTCTCTTTGGGTCTCTTTTCCCCCAACATCCTGTGTCTTATCTGTTAACCAATCAAATAAATAAAATATACCCAGAATCCAACTGATTTTTTACATCTGCACAATTGTCACGTAGTCCATAATAATATTGCCTCTCCTCAGGGATTATTGAAATAGCCTCTTGACCGGCCTCTCCACTTTCATCTTCGTGCTTTACGGTAGTCTAGTGAAAATATAGGTTGTATTATATTGTTCTTCCAGTCAAAGCTTTTGCTCTAGCTACAGTCTAAAATTCTTGCAATGGTTGATACTATCTGGCCCTGTATTTCTGCTCTCATCTCATCTGATGTTTCTCTTCCCCATGTTCACTCTGCTCCAATCTCATGGCATTTTCTTGCTGTATCTTGAATACCCCAAACACACTCCCAGTGCAGAGCTTTGCGTTTGCACTTTCTTCTGTCTGGAACGTCCTTTCTTTGTATCTCCACGTGGCTTGCTTCTTATTTCTACATGGTCTTTCTCAAATACACCTTGTCAGTGAGACCTTCCATGGCCTTTCTCAAATACACCTTGGCAGTGAGATCTTCCATGGACACCTTATTTAAAATCCCATTCCCCCATGTTGACACTCTTAATTTCCCTGGCCCACCACTTTAGTGTTCCCCACAGTGTTTAGAACTGTCCGGTACAGCAAATATTTTGTTCATTGACTCTGGTTCCCCTAGTAGACTATAAGCCCCCTGCAGGTGGGTACTTTATTGTGCTCGTTACTATATCTCCAGCACTTAGAATGTTGCCTGAAACATGGTAGGTGCTCAATAAAGTTATTGATTGCATGACTAAGTGATTTTCGGATTTGTAATTCATGTTGAATGGTTGTATCCCTAGAGTAGAAGACATAGGAGAAAGAGGCATGGCATATAGTAGGTGCTCATTAAATATTTGTTGAATGGGGTTTTTGAATGATTAGTGAAAAATAGCATGGTACCTTTAATGTTGTGTGACAAAAATCAAATTAAATGGGGTGGAGATCATTCTGATATAATCTGAGGTTTGGTGTCATGAAACATAAGCCTAGAATGTCAAAGAGGTTGAATTTTATTCTTTATAAAGGGGAATGCTTGAATATTTTAAGCTGTGAAATGATACCTGTAGATTATGGCAAAGCAATAAACATTTGCATCACCTCTTTTGACATCCAAACTAATCTCTACCACCACTGTGCCCACTCAAGTTCTCATCCTTTCTTTCCAGCAACAATCTCCCAACCGATCCACCGTGTTTCCAATTTTTATTCCTCAAATACATCCTTCATCTTGCCACACACTGATTTTCTAACATATATGTTGGCCCACATATTATTGACTTTCTGTCCCACTGACCTTCCTTATGTTTATATATAAACTTGCAATCAGTTGGCTCTAAATCTTCAGGGGCAACTAATAGTACCCAGTGAGGAAAGTTCTTATTCTAGGAAAATGGTGAGAGCCTCGTACAGAGTCAGGGACTTCTCTTTACCCGTCAATATATATTAAAAATAAGTATTTATTTACAAGGTTTACTCTCTTCGAAAAAAATGTGCTACCGTGATTTGCTATTCACTAAAAGTTCTTCGAGTATAGGTGCTTCTCAAAAGTCACCCATATTCTCTAATGATTTCACTTGATGATGACAAATGTTTGGCATTTTGTAGCTGGGCCTTGGGGGATAGGTACAAGGTATACCACTACTGCCTCAATAACGGGGACCTTCACCAGCTCCAGTGTCAAGGCATTTCTGACATAGCTCTGTATTTAATGAGAATGCATTTTCTAGGGTGTGTGTCAGTAATTTGGTGACGGCAGAAACATATGCCTTGTTTGATGAACCTGAAAGTAAGAGAAGGTGGGAGCAACTTGCAAGAAAGCTTCCTCCAGTTGACAGTCTACCTCAGGTGATTAAGGTTTTAAGTATGTTGATGTAAATCAAGATATGGCCAGAAGCAAGGCTAAGGCAGCTTGAAGAAACTGTGAAATCAACTGCATTTGCGTCCCTGGAACAGATGAAGCAATGATGTTGCTTTCAGCACAGAGGAAATTACTGACCCCCTTAGACAGTTAGCTAATGAGAGAGGGAAAGAAATCCAGCATCTGCTA
>CAUYSK010030243.1:0-42261 GCA_963575035.1 Avahi laniger
GTATATAAGAGGTGCTATGTCACCATTGTTTCTTAAAGCTGAATAGTACTCCATGGTATACATATACCACAGTTTATTAATCCATTCATGTATTGATGGACACTTGGGTTGTTTCCACATCTTTGCAATTGTGAATTGCGCTGCTATGAACATTATCAGTGTTTTATAGTTTTCCTTGTAAAGATCTCTTACCTCTTTCGTTAGATACATTCCTGGGTATTTTAATTTTTGTAGCCATTGTAAATGGGATTGTCTTCTTGATTTCCTTCTCAGCTAAATCACTATTGGTGTATAGAAATGCTACTGATTTTTGTCCGTTGATTTTATACTTTACTGAATTCATTTACCAAATGTAAGAATTTTTTGGTGGAATCTTTAGGGTTTTCTAGCTATAAAATTTTATTAATATCATCAGTGAACAGGGATGATTTGATTTCCTATTTCTAATTTGTATGCCTTTTATTTCTTTCTCTTGCCTGATTGCTCTGACTAGTACTTCCGATACTGTGTTGAATAGGAGTGGTGAAAGTGGATATCCTTTTCTTAGTCTATTAATGAGTAGCCAGATTGAATCAATAATAAACTTCTCCCAAAAAAACAATTCCAGGACAAGGTGGATTCATAGCTGAATTCTACCAAATGTACAAAGAAGAATGAATACCAATCTTCATGAATTGTTCCAAAAAATTGGGGAGGAGGGAATTCTTCCTAACTCATTCTATGGGGCCAGTATTACCCAGATATCAAAAGCAGACTAGGACACAACAAAAAAAGAAAATACAGAACAATATGCCTGGTGAACACAGACACAAAAATCCTCAACAAAATACTAGCTAACCAAATCCAACAGCACATCAAAAAGATAATACACCATAATCCATTGGGTTTTATACCAGTGATGCAAGGATGGTCCAACATATGGAAATTATTAATAATAATGATACATCACATAAATATAATTAAAAACAAAAACCATATGGTCATCTCAGTAGACACAGAGAAACATTTGATAAAATACAGCATCCCTTCGTGATAAAACCCTCAATAAATTAGACATGGAAGGAACATACCTCAAAATAATAATGGCTATATATGAAAAGCCCACAGCCAACTTTACACTGAACAGGGAAAAGTTGAAAGTATTAAGAATTGGAATAAATACTTTACTTATTTAATTCTATTATTGTCTTTTGATATACACTAGAATTTAAGCTTCACAGGGAGAGAAGTTTTTCACTATTTTGTTCACTGATGTATTGTGACCATCAATGGAGAAAGATAGTCACATAAAGGCTGCTTCACCTCCAGTGTCTCATTCTGGTTTCAAGAGCAGGAAGAAAGAAGCAACAAAGTAGGAAGAAATATATTAGGAAAGCAAAATCTGTCTTCATGTGTCATTGGATCACAGGTCAAAACTGTATTATATGTTCACCTCTAATTACAATGAAGGGCTTCAACAAATAAAATTTAGTTTCTGTTGGTAAGAAAGGAAAGGAGTGGTTACTGGGCAGCTACTGATAATATGTGTAACAGAAGCGTATCTAGACATATTTTAACAAAAGTGTTTAAGTTATAATGACAACCAATAAATGCAATAACCTATTCAGACAAAAAATTAATGTGATCTAACCAAAAACTCTCATGAATTTCTACTTCTGTTTCAATAATACTGAGAGGTAAATGACACAACTTTTACAGAAATATGGGGAAAAAATGTAAATCAAGAATTTCTGGTACTAGTGAGGCAAGATGGTGGAAGAGAAACACCAGCAGCCACAGTGTCTCTACAAGAAGGAGAAATTTTATATGAAAGAGAAAAAATCAAACAGACAGACAAACATAGATTAGATAAGGGTCAGAAGGAAGGGTGCCTGAACCTACAGGAGATTCCGTGGGAAGAAGTTGCAGAGCAGAAACGGAAAGAGAAAGGCAAAGGCAGAGATTAAGCCCTGAGAGGCTTGGAGACCAGCAAGAAGGGTAGGTGGAGCAGTTAAAATTCCCCTCCCTTGCATCTTGGACTGCTGGTAGGCTCCCAAGCTGCTGGAGAGACTGCTGCCACCAGTGAGCAGAGAGCGTCTTGCACACAGGGCACCAAGCTCCCAGCTCCCTAGGGGCACCTCCCACCCACAGACCCAAGCCTGTTACAAGGTGCCATATTGCTTCTCCACCCACTGGGCACTTCCGTCCTCCCTGGGGGACCTCAATTCTTCAGGATCTGTCTTGCATGTCCCCACACAGACATTTCCCAACTGTGGCCCAGACTGCAGGAGCTACAGGGGTCCAGTGGGTCCCAGGAGATCAGTCAGAATCCAGAGTCCAGTCATTCTGGGTGGACTGCCTCCTGGAGAGAGGATTGGAGACTACTGGTGTGCAGTCCTTCCTCTACCTAGTCTTTTATTCTCCCCTCCCCTTCCCCTACCTGTGACAGCAGAGAGAGACAATTTAGCCACCACCTGGAGGCATCCTCAGGGAACAGGGCTCAGATCTTTCCTTTTTGCGTCCAGAAGTGGACTGAGCTCCCTACCCATTGACCCTTCCTGGTGTTGCTTGTCCAGAGACTCCAGCACAGTGGAGCAAGCCCTGATGTGAAGGGATATAGAACCAGCTTAGGCACCCTGTAAGTGACTTGGGACCAGCATTCTTCTCCCTGGCATAGTCAGGGATTGATCACCGGGGCCTTGGGGACAGACCTGCAGGCCAGATCCCACACACCCCGGTCTTGATCACATTGCCTAGGGACACAGAAGGGATAATTGTGAATTAGTCTACTGAAGTGTTCTTCCTTCAGGGGCAGATCAGAGTGGGTCCTAGCTGTGGCATGCTTGAGGGGCACCCCTCCTCGCACAGGAAGGCCACACTCCCAGCTCTGGTTGGGATCCTGAGCAGGGAACCTCTCAGCCTTCATCATATCATGGGGGAGCTCAGCTGGCCTGAGGTCCTGCCAGCCAGAAGAGGCCTGGGAGAAACTGAGGAATAGGGGAGGGTGGAAATAAGGCCTGATCCAGAATGTCAGACTGTGGGTCTCAGACAACCCCACCTCTGCACATATACTCTCTGGTTGAGTGGGGTCACTTCAGCCCCTCCCTGGCAGCTTTGCCCAGAAGCAGGGAACAGAACTTTGACCAGTGCTAAAAGCATCTGTGGAACTTGAGGGTGAGTTCACCCAACTAAGCCATGCTGAGCCTCAGTCCCCCACCCACCCCTGTTGAGGTGTAGAATAAGGACACACATAGAACTTCCAGGACCCCACCTACCACCTGGGACACCAGAGTGCTTCTCCAGAGGAATTAGAGCTGGCCAAAAGACCCAAACACAACATTACAGCTTGTTCCTGCCAACAAGCACCACCTACTGACAGGGAGGTCAATTTGCACACCCTTTCACTGTATTTACTGACTCCTCATACAAGATGTGGTCGATTCTGACTCACAAGCACCACCTACTGGCTCAGAGATTAAACTGGGTGTGTCATTATCGAAAGGAAAATCCAAAGGTAAGATGCAACAGCTGCTCCAGATGGGAAGGAATCAGTGAAAGAACTCCAAAATATGAAGAATCAAACCAAAAGGACATCCCCAAAAGGGAACCATAGCTCTCTAGCAATGAATACCACCCCAAATCAGAACACTGAAATGACAGAGGGAAAATTTTGAACATGGATTATAAGAAAACTCAATGAAATGCAAGATAAAATGGATACCCAACACGAAGAAATCACAAAAAAAATCCAGAACTTGGAAGAAAAATTCACTAAAGAAATTGAAATACTAAAGAAAAATCAAACGGAACTTCTGGAAATGAAAAATTTATTCAAGAAATTACAAAACACAGTGGAAAGCCTCAAGAATAAGCTAGATCAAGCAAAAGAAAGAATCTCGGGAATTGAAGACAAGACCTTTCAATTAAACAAGTCAGTCACAGTAATAGAGTAGAGAAATAAGAGAAAACAGCAAAGCCCACAAGAAATGTGAGATTATGTGAAGAGGCTTAATGTAAGAATCACAGGCCTCCCTGAGGGTGAAGAAGAAAATATCCAAGGGTTGGATAATCTGTTTGAGGAAAATTTTCCTGGCCTTGCTTAGAAATCTAGATATCCAGGTATAAGAAGCTCAAAGAACTTCTGGAAGATTCATTGCAAACAGGAAGACACCATGACACACAGTCATCAGACTGGCCAAAATAAACACAAAAGAGGCCCTCCTATGAGCTGCAAGACGAAAGCAGCAGGTAACCTACAAAGGAAAACCGATCAGACTAACTACAGACTTCTGAACTGAGACCTTACAAGCCAAAAGGGTCTGGGGCCCCATTGTCACTCTTCTCAAACAGAGTAATGCCAAGTCTAGAATCCTTCAAAACTAAGTTTCTTATATGAGGAGAAATAAATACCTTCTCAGACAAGCAAACAGCGAGGGAATTCATCAAGGCACAACCTGCACTCCAGAAAGTACTCAGAACAGCAGTACACATTAAGCAGCACAATAGATACTCACCAGTGTAAAAATCACCCAAAGGCTAAAGGTCAAAGGCAAGATACCACAATGGCTCAAGAGAAAAAACAAAGTAACAAAGTTCAACTCAACAGGATGAACAGAAATCTTCCCCAGTTATCAATTCTTTCAATAAATGTGAATGGCTTGAACTGCCCACTAAAGAGACACAGGCTGGCCAAATGGATAAATACACACAAGCCAAGTATCTGCTGTCTTCATGAAACACATCTAACCCACAAGGATGCATTCAGACTCAAGATGAAGGGATGAAAAACAATATTCAAGCAAATGGAAACCAAAAGAAAGCTGGTGTAGCAGTTCTCATTTCAGATAACTTAGTCTTTAAATCAACAAAAGTAATGAAAGACAAAGATGGTCATTATATAATGGTGAAGGGTATAATTCAACAAGAAGACATAACAATTCTAAATATTTATGCACCTAACTCAGGTGCATCCAGAGTCATAAAGCAAATCCTCCTTGATCTAAACAAAATGATAAACAGTAGCACCATAATAGCCAGAGACTTTGAGACCCCTCTGACAGAACAGGACAGATATTCCAAACAGAAAATAAACAAAGAAACAATGAACTTAAGCAGACCTCTAGAACAAATGGGCCTGACTGATATTTATAGAACATTCTACCCAAAAAACACTGAATATATATTTTTCTCATCAGCTCATGGGACATTCCCCAAGATCAACCATATCCTAGGCCACAAAACATGTCTTAACAAATTTAAAAAATAGAAATTATACCATGCATCTTCTCAGACCACAGAGGGATAAAATTAGAAATCAACTCCAACAGAAACACTCATCTCTACGCAGTCACGGAAACTAAACAACCTTCTGCTGAATGATAGTCAGGTTAAGGAGGAAATTAAGATGGAAATCAAAAGATTCATTGAACTAAATGATAAAGGGAACACAAGTATTAAAAATCTGTGGGACACAGCTAAAGCAATCCTTAGAGGAAAATTTATAGCCAGAAATGCCTATATTAAAAGACAGAAAGATCAAAAATCAACAGTCTAATGAATTATCTCAAAGAACTGGAAGAGCAAACCAATCCCAAACCCAGCAGATGAAAAGAAATAACAAAGATCAGAGAAGAACCAAATGAAAGCAATAACAACAACAAAAATTGCACAGAAGGTTAATAAAACAAAAAGTTGGTTCTTTGAAAAAATAAACAAAATTGACACACCTCTGGCTAGATTAACCGAAACAGAAAAGAAAGGACTCTAATAAACTCATTAGGAATGAAAAAGGATAAATTACAATTGATACTATGAAAATGCAATATATCATCTATGAATACTCTAACAATCTCTATGCACATAAACTAGAAAACGTGGATGAAATGGACAAATTCTTAGAAATGCACAGCCTTGTTAGGCTCAATCAGAAAGAAATGGAATTCCTGAACAGACCAATATCAAGTACCAAAATTGAAGCAGCAATAAAAACATTCCTAAAAAAAAAAAAATCCTGGACCAGATTGTTTCAAACCTAAATTTTACCAGACCTACAAAGAAGAACTGGTGCCTATTCTGCAGAAATTTATTCCACAGCATTGAGAAGCTTTTCCTGCGTAGCCAAGGAAACCATCATGAGAGCCAATATACAACCTACAGAATAAGAGAAAATATTTGCATGCTATACATCTCGCATACACTTCTGGTAGGACTACATAGTACAACCTCTATGGAAAGTAATATGGAGATACCTCAAAGAACGAAATAGAACTATCATTTGATCCAGCAATCCCACTACTGGGTATTATTTAACCAAAGGAGCAAAAGACATTCTACAAAAAAGACATCTGCACTCAGATGTCCATAGCAGCACAATTCACAATTGCAAAGATGTGGAAACAACCCAAGTATCCATCAATATATGAGTGTATTAATAAAATGTCATATATGTATACCATGGAGTACTACACAGCCATAAAAAATGATGAACCTTGTTCTATCCTGGATGGATCTGGAAGCCATTCGTCGAAGTGAATTATCATAAGAATGGAAAAACAAGCACTACATGTACTCATGATTAAATTGGTACTAATTGACTAACACTTATGTGCACATATGGAAGTTACATTCATAGGGCATTGGGCATTTAGGAGGGGGGAGAATAAGGGAGGTAAATTCACACCTAATGGGTACAATGCCCGATGTCTGGGCATTGGGTACACTTGTAGCTCTGACTTGGATGGTGCAAAGGCAGTGTATGTAACCAAAGCATTTGTACCCCTGTAATATTCTGAAATTAATAATAATAATAATAATAATAATAACAAAAGCCCTTCACATAAAGAATAGCGTTTGGCCAAATATCTAGGTACCATGACCTAGCCAAGTTGTTATATACAATTAACAATCACTACAGGTTAAGAAATTTCCCTTCTAATGCCAGGTTTTTAAGAAGCGTTTTTTGTTTTTTTGTTTTAATAGTTTGTGAATGTTAAAATTTTATCAAATGATTTTTCTGTGTCTGGAGAGATGATCGTATGTTTTTCTCCTTTTCTTGGCTAATGTGATGAATTACATTGACTTTCTAATGCATTCATAAGATAAAATTAACTTCACCATCATGTTTAATTCATTTTTATAGAATAAAATCTACTAACATTAATATTTTGCTTAATATTTTCACACTTATGTTCATCAGTAAGAATGGCTGTAACTTTCTTTTTCATATTGATCTTTTTAGGTTTTGATATTAAGTTAAGCCTGGGGAGTATTTCATCTTTTTTTATAGTCTGGAGTTTTTTGAGAAAAATTAGAATAATTTCTTACTTAAATACTTGGTAGAACTCATCAGTGAAGCCATCTGGCCATAGATTTTCTTTATGAGAATATTTTAAACTATTGATTCAATTTTGTAAATGGTTATTGGACTATTCATGTTTTCTACTCAAAATAGTTTTGGTATATTATTTTCCCAAGAATTTTTCCAGTTCAACTGATTTTTTAGTTCATTGTCACAGAGTTATTCACAATTCTCTTATTTTTGTTTAATGTTTCTAGTGATATCTTCTTTTATTCTTTGTATTTGTATTATGTACGCTTTTCTTTTTTTCTAGCACAATCTTACTAGAGGTTTTCATTTTTACTAGATTTTTTTAAGGAATCTATTTCTAGCCTATCTATTATACTATTAATACATGGCATTATGTATCTTTGATTTCTATGTGTATTTTTGTTATTTATTTTGTTCTATTTCTTTCAGGTTATTTTGCCATTCTGTTGTGACTTCCTGAGATGAATGCTCAGTTTTTAATATTCAATCTTTTTTCTGTTCTAATATATGAATTTAGAAAACAAATCTCACTCTAACACTGGGTTTGCCACATCTTATACATTTTAACTGTTCTGAAAAATTCTCAGCCACTATCTCTCAATACTATTTTCTTTTGAGTTTTAGCTTAAATATTTTCTAATTGCCATTGTTTTTTTCCTTAATTCATGGCTATTTAGGAGTATATTTCTTATTTTTCAAATATACAGAGATTTTAAGATTATCTTTTTATTATCAATTTCTACCAAAATCACATTATGATAAAAAAAAATCCTGTATAATTTCAAACCTTTTATTTTTGTGAGATATGATTTAGGACACTTGTACATAGTCAAATTTGATAAATGTTCATTTATGTGGTAGACTGAATAATGCCCTTCCCCCAAAGACATTGATGCCTTACATGGTAAAAGGGACTTTGTAGATATAACAAGTTAGAGTTCTTGAGGTGAGGAAGTTACCTTGGATTATCCAGGTGGGACCAATGTAATCACAAGAGGGAGAGAGGAAGAGATTTGACTATGGAGAGGATAAGGCAATGTGACAATAGAAACAGAGTTTGGAGAGATATGACCAGGAGCCAAGGAATTCTGCAGCCTCTAAAAGCTGAAAGAGGCAAGGAACAGATTCTCCCCTAGTGACTACAGAACGAGCGAGAAATGCTGACACCTTTACGTTAGCTCCTTAAAACTCATTTTGAGCGTTTGATATCCAGAACTATAAGAGAATAAATTTGTACTATTTTAAGCTACTAAATTTCTAGTAATTTGTTACAGTAGCCATAAGAAACAAATACAAAGTGTGTTTGTTTGAAAATCATTTGTATTCTTCAGATTGGATGGGCAACATTTTTTGTGGTTTCGTTAAGTCAATTTTACTAATCATGTTTCCTAAATCCTCTCTATCTTTACTGATATTTGATATTTTTTTGCATGTGCTCATTCTATCTATCTGTCTCAGTTTGTTTTGTGCTGTTCTAACACAATACCTATGACTGGGTAATTTCTAAAAACAGAAATTTATTTCCTCACAGCTTTAAAGGCTGGGAAGTCCAAGATCAAAGCATCAGCATGAGGTGAGGGTTTTCTTGATGCATCATAACACCACACAGGTGAGAAAGAGAGGGGAGGGAGCTAAACTTATCTTTTATAAGGAAGTCACTCCCGTGATAATTAACTCACTTCCAAGATAATCGCATGATGGCAGAGCCCTCATAGACTAATCACCTCTTAAAGGTCCCACCTCACAACATCGTTGCAGTGATGAATAAGTTTCTAACACATGAACTGAGGGAGACACATTTGAACCATAGCACTACCACCGAAAGAAATTTGCTGGAGACTGGTTGCAATGGCTCGCACCTATAATCCCAGCACTTTTGGAGGCTGAGGCAGGAGGATCACTGGAGGCCCAGAGTTGGAGACCAACTTGGGCAATATGGTGAAACCCAGTCTCTACAAAAAATAAAAATATTAACCAGGCATGGTGGCACATGTCTGTAGTCCCAGTTACTCAGAAGGCTGAGGCAGGAGGATTGCTTGAGCCTAGGAATTTAAGGTTAAAGAGAGCTATGATTGTGCCATTGCACTCCAGCCTGGGCAACAGGGTGAGATCCTGTCAAAAGAGAAGGAGGAGAGGGAGTGGCAGAGAGAGGGGGGAGGAGGAAGGGGGAAAGGGAGGGAGAGGGGGAGTGGGAGGGGGAGAGGGAGAAGGAGAAGAATCCCACTATAATTATTTGTCTATTTCTCCTTGTGATTGTGTCAATTATTACTGCTATATATTTTGAGACTATGTAATTAGGTTCATAAAAATTTTTTAATTGTTATTTTTTTGGTGAGTTCAGGTGATCCTTCGCCTATAATAATCCTATTTTCCTTAAAATGTTATTTTGCCTGATTTTAAGAAGCTTTTGTTGTTATTACCATTAATTGAATTTTAGTTTTTTTCAATTTAATTATTTTCAAAAATGTGGACCCTTAATTATTTTACATTTAGCGTTTCTATTGAGATATTTATATGGGATTTATATCTGTCATTTTGTTTTGTGTTATCTATCAGTCTTACCAACAGAAAAATCCTTTCTTGATATTTTTTGATTGAATAAGTATACTTTTAAATCATTTCATTTTTTACCTCTATTAGCTTCAAAGTTATTCATGCTATTTCTTTATTTTCAGTGGTAACACAAGCACTGACAACACACATACTTAACTATCAAACTTAATTAAACCTTTACTCACCTTCCAAACAATACAGACTTTAGAACACTTTAACTTTATATTCACCCCTCATAATTCAAGTGTTATTATTGTCTGGGAATTTGAGTATACCTTTTAAGTATTTTTTAACTCCAGTAAACATAGTAATGTTTACACAGTTATGTTCATTTCATAGGAATGGTTCTAAACAGTACAGTTATGTTCATTTATACTTGACTACTTTCTTTTGCTTTTTATTTATGCTCACATCTCAGACTTTCTACATGGGACCACTTTCCACTTCCCTGAGGTACATCTTTTAGAATTTCTTCCCACTAGGTTTTGATGATGATAAATTCTCCTATTATCTTTGCTTCAGATTGTCTTTATTTCACTCTATTTTTTTAAATTAATAAACTTTATTTTTAGAGTAATTTTAGGTTCACAGCAAAATTGAGTGGAAAGTACTGATTTCCATGCCATACCCCCTCACCCCATGCACAGTTTCTCCCCCTATTGGAATCCCTATCATAGTAGTGCATTTATTACAATCAATGAACCTGTATTGACACATCATATCATCCAAAGCCCAGAGTTTATGGTAAGGGTCAGTATTGGTGTTATGTTCTGTGGCTTTTGACGAATGTAATAATGACATGTATCTACCATTGTAGTATCATACAGAATAGACTGCCATAAAAAAATCCTCTGTGCTCTGCCTATTCATCCCTTTTTCCCCACTAACCCCTGGAAACCACTAATCTTTTCATTGTCTCCATAGTTTAGCCTTTTCCAGAATGTCATATATTTGAAATCATGAAGTACATAGCCTTTCCAGATTGGCTTCTTTCACTTAGTAATATGCATTTAAGGTTCCTCCATGTCTTTCCATAGCTTGGAAATTCATTTCTTTTTAGCACTGAATAATATTATATTGACTGGAAGTATCACAATTTATTTGTCCATTCACTTGCTAAAGGGCATCTTGGTTGCTTCCAAGTTTTGACAATTATTAATAAAGCTGCTATAAACATCCATGTGCAAATTTTTGTATAGATATAAGGTTTCAACTCTTTGGAATAAATATCAAAGGGCTTGATTACTGGGTCATATGGTAAGAGAATGTTCAGTTTTATAAGAAACTGAGAATGTTCAGTTTTATAAGAAACTTTGAAAGTGGGTGTACCATTTTGTATTCCCACCAGTGGTGAATGGGAGTTCCTGTTGCTCCACATGCTCACCAGCATTTGGTGTTGTCAGTGTTTTGGATCTGGGCCATTCTAATAGATATGTGGTGATACCTTGTTTTAATTTTCAATTTCCTAATGACATATAAAGCTGAAAAGTTTCAGTCTCATTCTGTTGTCTCAGCTAGGGTGCAGTGGCACCATTGTAGCTCACTGCAACCTCAAACTCCTGGGCCCAAGTGATCTTCCTGCCTCAGGCTCCTGAGTAGCTGGTACTACAGGCATAGACAACCATGCCTGATTGATTTTTTTATTTTTTGTAACAATGGGGTCTCACTTGTGCTCAGGCTGGTCTCAAACTCCTGAGCTCAAGTGATCCTCCCACCTCAGCCTCCCTGAGTGCTAGGATTACAGGCATGAACCATGAATATCTTTCTATATGCTTACTTGCCATCTATATATCTTCTTTGATGAGATGTTTGCTCAGGTCTTTTGCCTATTTTTCAATCAGGTGGCTCATTTTCTTATTGTTGGACTCAAGAATTTTTTGTGTATTTTGGGTAATAGGCCTTTGTCGGATATGTCGGCAAATATTTTCTGCCATTCCATGGCTTATCTTCTCATTCTCTTGATCATTTTCATTTCTGAAAGACATTTTCACTGGACATAGAATTCTATTTTGGCAATTATTTTCTAGAGCATTTTGAAGTTATCATTCCAGTGTCTTTTAGCCTCCAGAAAATTTTAGTCTTTCTACCATTTTTTGGAAGATAATCTTTTTCTCTTTGGATGTTTTAAAGATTTTTCTCATTGAGTTTGGTTTTATGTTTTTACTATGATGTGTCATTGTATAGATTTCTTTTTTATTTATTCAGCTTTACTGTTTTTTTGATATGTTCATTTATATCTTTTATTCATTCTGGAAAATTCTCAGGCACTTTTACTGTTACTTTTGCTATTCTTGCTTTTTTCTTCTACAACTCCAATTAAACATTTGTTAAATCTATTAATTAAATCTTTCATGTTAAAATACATCTTCTATGTTTATACCTTTTCTGCAGACTGCAATGTGCTTTCTGGTTAGTATATTCTGTTCTGTTTTCTAGTTCACTAATGTTCCTTCTACTGTAACCAATCTGCTTCAAAATGAGTACATTGAGATTTTAATTTTATTTATTCTATTTTTAATTTCTAGAAGTTATACTAGTCATGTTTCATATATTCTGTTGATATTTTCCTGTTTTCTGTAGACATTTTAAAGTCTGTAATTTATTTCTTTGAATATGATAACCACAGTTATTTTAAAATCTGCATTTTGTAATTCCAGTATCTGAGATTTGTCGTCTATTTCTGCTATTGTTTTTTGCTGGTTCTCACTCATGTTGCCATATCCGTTGTATGCTTTTCTATCTTTGTCTGAGAGCAGGTAATTAACCTGGAAAAATTACCTTTGAATGCTTTGCCAGGTACTTGTGGGTACCAGTCATAAGAAACCACCTCAAAGCAAGTGTACAACTCGAGATTTCTCGGCTGACCTAAGCTACGTCTAATCTAAGTTTAAACAGAAGTGAGGGAAGGCTATGCTGCGATACTCACTTCTTAAGTACAGTTTTGTATTTCATTATTATTATACTCTCCTTCTGCTAGAGCACCTGGTCTACGGACTTCTCTGAGACAAAGGCAGAGAGAGTGGTTTTTCTTCTGGTTGCCTCTTAACCTCAGTGTGTAGTCCTTTGGGGTCCCAGTTTAATGTGGCAAGAAGATCTCCAGTAAGACTTCCCACTTGGGAAAGTTCTTCCTCTGGCTTTTGTCCCATCCGCCCATGAAGACTCTGAACCAAAGCCCAAGTGTTTAAGTCTCCAAATGCACAATACATTTTTGTGTACTGGGCATTTGCCAATCTTTCTTATGATGAAATTGGCCTTGGCATTTTCTCTCTGTCTTTTCAATTTTTCTAAGGTTATTTTACAAATACTTTATGCAGCATTTTTATTGTTTTCAGTGAGATAATTAATCGAATAACCTTGTCATAATTGCCAGAAAACAAAATCTCCTTTTATTCTTCCATTTTATAATTCTTTGTTACTTGTGTATAAAATTTAATTAATCTTGGGGTTTTATTTTTTAATTTATCAAATATACATTTTTCAATATTTTATCTTCAATTATAATGGATTGATTATAAACTACAAAATCATTATCATCTATGAGTAGTGACAGTATTGTTTCTCCTTTTCCATTCTTATTTTTTCCTGCCTTATTTTTTCCTACATTGTCTAGGATATCCAGTACAATGTTGAGTAAATGTAATAGCAGACACTCTTATCTTGACATTTGTCTCAAAGGGAATTGTTCAGTGTTTCATTAAGTGTTTCATAATTAAAGTGTTTGTTGCAGAGTTTAGGATTTCCTTTGGTTTTGTATATATATGTATATTTATGTTTGTATGTGGGGTGTATTTAGGCACCTTCTATCAGTTTAAGAAGCCCTCTTATAATTTTATTAAAAATTTTAATTATAAGTATTATCAGATACATTCTTGATACATAAAAAATCACAAATTTTAATGTATCAATGAAGTAAATTGTACTTATTAATTTAAAAATTGTATGTATTTACTTTCTGGGATAAAATTATTTGAGCATAAAATATCATTCTTACTATGTTGATGGATTAATTCTGCTAGTATTTTGTTTAGGATTTTTGCACCTATGTTCATGAATAAGATTGTGCTATCCTTTTCCTCTTTCATATTGTTCTTTTCAAGTTTGGACATCAAACTAATCCCAGTCCCTTACTTCCATTGCTCCTTAGCTGATCTAATTTTTTCCATAGCACATGTTACTTTATAACATACCATAGCATTTCATTGTATACTACATCTATTTTTAAATATTGACCTCTGTCCAGAAAAATATGAGCCTCTTGAGGGCAGAAATTTTTGTTATTTGCATTGATATATCTCAAGCACCCAAGTTCCTGGCATATCATAGACTCTCAATAAATATTTTATTTGTTTATTTATTTATTTACATATTATGGGTATAGAATAGTTGTATATCTTTACAGGGTACACGTGATGTTTTGATACAGGTATACAATGTGAATCAATCAAATCAGAGTAATTGGGGTATCTATCATCTCAGGCATTTAACATTTCTTTGTGTTAGATACATCACAATTCCATTCTTTTAGTTATTTTAAAGTATACCCTAACTTATTGTTGATTATAGTCACTTTGTTTTGCTGAGTTTTGGTTCTTCTGAAGGTGTGTGCTTGCTTGCATGGATAGTTGTTGAATTAGGTGTTCATGCAGAGAAATGATCACTGGAGGTTTCTATTTTGCCATCTTGCTCCACCCCTCTCTCAATAAATATTTTATATTAATGAATTGAAGATAGAGACTGGTAAAAATTGCCCCATAGCCCTATTTGTGGTCAATTTTTTCAAATGCTCTATGAGGTCTTGAATTTACAAAGGCACACATAATTTATTAAAGAAATTAGACTTTACACAATTGTGGGAGCTAGTTAAACAATCTCTGAAAAGATATTTTCCTGTCGAATGTTAGAGCTTGAAGTCTGCAGGGCAGGCAATTGGGAAGGAAAGATGGATATAAATTGGAAGAGAGCAGGAACAAATTGGAACCTACTAATGTGAGCTGGAACCTGTGAGGACAGAGTGGAACTCATGTCAGTTGTCACTGCTTCCGTCATGAGTAGTGTTGGAGAAACTTTGTCCTGATGCTAACATACACCTAGCTCAGGAGTTGGAGAAGATGAAGGAGTATCCAGGGGCAGGGCAAAGAGTTGAAGGGTTGGCTTCTGTCCTTTACCAACAAGGTGAGCCAGTTGATAGTTTATCGTTATAAAGTGACCCTCTTCATTTCTGTCAGTGCTATTTGCTCTGAGGTCTATCTAATATAACTTCACTGGGCTTCACTTGGTAGTGCCTACAGGACATATTTTTCCTTTCACTTTTAATTTCAATATCTTTATGTTTTAGATCTATCTCTTATAGACAGCATGTAGTGGAATTTATTTTTAAAATAGCCAGTTTGGGGCAAGTTTTGTCTTTTTATTAGTACATTTAGAATACTTACATTATTTATAATTATTAAGATATTAGTGTTTGTATTAACCCTCTTATTTTTATTGCTTTCTATTTTACCATCTTTTCAATATTTTTTCTATCATTTTTTATTCCGTTGACCTGATTAGGTTTTATTTTTAATCATTTCTTTCATATTCTATTAATTTGGAGTTATATGTGGCGTTTTTCTGACTTTAGTGATTACTCTAATTCTTGTAACATGTATATTTAATGTTAGTTAATGTAACATGTTTATTAGACCCTACAAGTCTAAAGTTAATCAATATCTTTACCTTCTTTCCAAACAATTAAATTACCTTTATGCACTTTAACTCCATTTACTACCTTTCCTATATCTATGATATTCTTAACTTTGCAAGACATTATTATTATTGTTTATAAAGTCAAAATATATTTGTTTTAAGTCATCTATTTTTCTTGGAAGATATAATTAGATTGCTTATTTATTTATCATTTTACCAGACTCTTCATTTTTTTCTGGTTCTAGACTTTCCATCTGGGATCATCTTCTTTTTGCCTAAAGTACATACTTTAGAATTTTCTTTAGTGAGGATCTGCTCTTGATAAACATATTCAGTTTTTATTTTTCTAAGAAGGTCTTTATTTTACCGATATTCTTGAAAGATATGTTTCATTATGTATAAAATATTACGTTGACATTCATTTTCTCCTACCACATCAAAGATATGCAACTGTCATCCAAGATATGTTCCTGTCATCAGATTTCTACTGTTGGCTTCTGAGAAGGCAGCTAACAATCTGTTGCTTTTTTGAAGTTAATTTGTCTTTTTATTCCTACTGCTTTTATCGTTTTTTAAAACCTTATAAAATTGTGAGGTATAACATATAAAAAACGAGTAGCACACATATATGCAATTTAACGAGTGGCGATAAAGTACACACTGGCCTCGTGTACAACACTCAGGTCAAGAATAAAATTTACTGGCATCCCCAAAGCCTGCGCATTCCTTCACAATCACAGCAGCTCCCTGCCCCCACAGAGAATCACTGCTCTGACTTTACGATAGCAGTTTTCTTCCTTTTCTGTGTGCTTTTGCATGCATCCCTAAATAATGTCATCAGTTTTCTCCATTTTGAACATAATAAATAAATTTATTTTTATGACCCTTTTATTGCTTAATATTTTATTTGTAGAATTCATCTAGGTTGTTGGAAATATCTGTTAATATATTTTATTTTTATTACTGTATTATATTTCTTTATGTGGCTATTCGATAATTTATTTATCCATTGTATGTTTTTTGGTTATGTGGGTTATTTCTAGTCTTGGGCAGTTATCAACAATACTGTTACGATATTTTTGTACTTTCTCTTGGTGCACACAAGCATGCATTTATATTGAGTATATACTTAGGAATATAATTGTTGGGGCATATCATCAATTCTGCTACATAACGGCACACTGTTGTAAAAAGCTGTTGTGCCATGAAGCATTTTCACCAGCAATGTATCAGGTTTCCTGAGGCTCCATATCTGTGGTAAAATTTGTATTATTGATCTTTTAATTATTTTCTAATTTGATGAATATATAATGGTATGGTATCTTATTGTGGTTGTTGTTCACATTTTCCTGGAGGCTAATGAGGTTAATCACTGTTTCATATATTTATTGGCTATTTGAATTTCCTCTTTTGTGAAATAATTTCTCATGCCTTTTGCCCCTTTTCCTTTTGGATTATCTGTCTTTTTCTCTTTGATTTACAGAAGTTGTCTTTATATAATACGATTACTAGTCTTTTGTGAGTTGTGTTGTGTTTAATATATATTTTTTCGTTATTGGACCTTTCTTGCCATACTTTCCAAGGCATCTTTGGTAAACACAAACTCTTAATTTTTGTTTTTGTTTTTTTTTAAGACAGAGTCTCACTGTGTTGCCCTAGCTAGAATGCAGTGGCATCATCATAGCTCTCTGTGTCCCCAAATTTCTGGGCTCAAACAATCCTCTTGCCATAACTTCCCCAGTAGCTGAGACTACAGGCATGTGCCACCACACGTGGCTAATTTTTCTATTTTTTTGTAGAGACGAGATTTTGCTATGTTCTCAGGCATGTCTCAAACTCCTGGCCTCAAGTGATCCTTCTGCCTTGGCCTACCAAGGTGGTAGGATTACAGGTGTGAACCACCATGCCTGGCTGCTTAATTTTAATATAATTTAATTTCTCAAATTTTTCCATTGATTAGTGCTTTGGCTAACTTAATAAATCCTTTCCTTCCCTAACCTAAATACATGAATATATTCTGATCTATATTCTTTCCCCAAATCTTTCTAAATTTGTCTTTCCCATCGTAGTATTTAATCCACTTAGAATTTATTTATGAATTGTTATGGTATGAGATAGGAATCAAAATTCATTCTTTTTCCATAGAATGTCTGTTTTCCCAGAATCATTTGTGGTAAAGACCATTCTTTTACCATCTCTGAAAGATCATAGCTGATATAACTCAAGTGTCATACTGGCATTTTTGAAGATAAACAAAGTTGGACACTGGTTAAAGCAGTAAACACAAAGTTTATTCAGTAATAATTATTGCAATAGGGGAGAGAACCCAATGTCGCTTGAGCTCAACTTTGTTGAAACAAAAAGCAGGAGAGTTTTTAATGCTTGGGTATGCTAAAGGAAAGGCACTGAAGGGTGTTAAGGTGGGTTGGCCCATGTAGGTAGGCCATCTGGGTTTACTAATTGGCACTGAACTGGAGGAGAAACCAAGTTCTCAAATCTTTATGACAGGAGGGAGTGGTGCAAGTTGGCGCAAGATGCCCAGTATGGTTAGGCCCTTATTCTCTCACAGGGATTGAGATTAAGAGTTATGCCTTCAGTGTTTGCATTTCAAAGAAATGGCTCTCAAATCCTTGAGGAGACAGTTCTGGGTAGAGTTACATCTCAAAGGGCAGAGAAAGAGTTTATAATGGCAAGCTTTTGAAGTCAACTAAGAGGAAGTTCTCATTATTCACCAATGTCATGATTGTGAAAAATGAAAATCTGAATGTATTTACAGATAAACTATAAAGATTAATAAGAAAGTTTGGCAATGTTGTTGGATACAAAATCAATATACTAAATTGAAGTGTATTTCTATATACCAGAAACAGAAAATAAAAGACATACCATTTCTAATTGCATCAAAAATAAATCAAATACTTTAAAAAACAAACGTGACAAAAATTGCCAATCACTAGGTCTTTGGCTGAAACAAACTGAATTTTCCTGTCACACGTTGGTTGTTGAGCTTTCTTAGGCAGGCCTTTTAAGGGGATTGGAGTCATTTTAGGGGCATGGCCTTAGGCTGCTAGAAGCCATGCTGGAGTTTGATCAAGTCTCTCAGTGAAGGGATTTGGATGGAGTTGTCTCATGCTGAAAGTTCTTTTGTAGTTTTCAGCAAGGATCTCTCTCTAAACTCTCTAATCTATTTTACTTGCCTGTTTATTTAGCTCTGCAATAATACAAACTATTATTATTACTATAACTATTATAACATTACAATATGTGTCAATATTTATAAAGTAAGTTCTCCAACATTGTGCTTTTTCTTTAAGAGCATCTCCGTTGTTTTGTCCCTTTGTATATCCATACAAATTTTAGCTTGTTAAGTGCCACCAAAAAAAAATGTTAGAATTTTTATTGGGATTTCATTGAATCTATAGCCCAATTTGGAAAGAATAGACATATATAAAATATTGATTCTTCCAATTAGTGACAATGATAGTTTCCTGTGGGTATATATCTTTATAATATATCTCTCTTCTTTAGCATTCCAATAAAATTTGAGTATTTTTTGTGTAAAGGTCTATACATCTTTGTCAGGTTTATATTTCTAAGTATTTGATTTATTTTTGATGCAATTAGAAATGCTATCTCTTTTTAATCTTCTGTTTCTGGTAGGTAGGAATACAGTTAATTTTAGTATATTGATGTTATATCCAACAACATTGCCAAACTTTCTTATTAATTCTTATAGCTTATCTATAAATGCTTTCAGATTTTCTGTTTCCACAATAATGACATTGGTAAATAATGAGAATTTTTTAAAAAATCTTTTCCATTCTTCCTGCCTGGTTTCTTTTTTTTTAATTTATTGCACTTCTAGTAACTTTGGGAATAAATGGAAATCTTACTCCTGGATCTTACAGAGAAAGCCATCAGTGAATCACTATTTAGTTTGATACTTGTTATACGGGTTTTAGAAATACATTTTATCAGATTTGTTTGTTTTGAAACAGGGTCTCAGCCTGTCACCCAGGCTGGAGTGCCATGGTGCGATCATAGCTCACTGCAGCCTCAAATTCCTGGGCTCCAGTGATCCTCCTGCCTTGGCCTTCTGAGTAGCTAAGACTACAGACATACGTCACCATGTCCAGGGAGCCAGGAGACCAAAGAATGACTCAGACAACGCTAGTTTGACAAGTTAGATGAGTTTATTAGAGGTTACTTACAAAGGTGCTTGCTCCTGGGCGTCACGGGAATTTCTTCCACAGGAGTATTCTTGCATGCAAAATCCTCATCTGCCCACCATATGGTGTTGCCTTAAATATCTTCCCAGAGAGAACTCAGAGTAATGTAGAGATTTTAACATTGTATTTTTGCTTGTTTGCAGTGAAACAAATCACACAGGCACAGTACCATCATAATATGCTGTCATGCAACCCATGTTATATTAATGATATTACAATTTTCCAGTGGGTGAGGATTTTAGTATTATAATTAGCTAAGGGGCACTATAGGACATCTAAAGCAGTTCTAAAACAGTCAGGGCTGGCCTGTGCTGGCTGCTTCAGAGCAAGAAAGTGCTGAGTTATCCAAGAAAGTGCTGGGCATTTTTCCCAGGCCCAGTAATTATCTTGGTACCTGGCTGGTCTACTTTGTAACACATTCCAGGGTCTGCCTTAATGTGGGGAATATAAGAAGAGATCTTCTTTTTCGGTCAGAGACCCCAAAGGGCTCTACTCTTAGTGTAAGAGTGAACTAGAAATACCACTCACTATCACCAAACATTACATGAAAATCTGTCTGAAACTTGGCAATTTAGCAGAGGAGAGCAACATCCTTGAAAAGCTGAATCCATAATCTGGCTATCATGTAGACTTAAAGTGCAAAAGATGTAGGTTTCTCTACAGACAACCACTGAAATGACCAATTTTCCTTAAAGGGAGTTGGGAGATCCTGCACAGAACTTCAAGAATAGAAACCAATTCTTCTTTATCCCTTCTGTCTTCTCTACATTTGACCTTGTATAACTGTCCTATGGGGGAAACTAGCTGCCATGTCACAAGGCAACCCTTTGGAAGGGCACATGTGGCAAAGATCTGAGGCCAACAGTCAGGTAAGAGAGCTTGAAGTAGATCCTCTTCCAGTTGAGCCTTGAGATGATTGGACTGACGTCTTGATCGCAGTTATGTGAGAGACAGTGAACCAGAATCACCGAGCTAACATGCTCCCAGATTCCCAACTCACAAAAACTGTGAAATAACAAATGTTTGTTGTTCTCAGCCACTAAATTTTGGAGTAATTTTTTATGCAGCAATAGATAAACCACTTGGTTTGCTGGCACAGCAATCAGGCTGAGCCACGGGAGGACTGTTTGGAACATAGGAATGAGAATGTTGTCATTGAGATCATAAGCTATTTTATTTATTGAAGAGTTAAAATTATACATTAGCAAAACCTTATCTGATAGAGATATAACACTAGACCTCTTCTTAATGTGATTATTAGCTAAGAGACTGGTGGAAGTCAGGATATGAATCACTGGATAGTTTTTTTCCAGAAAAACTTAAATCAATAAGACCTTTTAATAAGAAAATTTGAAATGAAACTTTGCCCTTTGGAGAAAGTATACTCTGTCATTCCTATAGCTATGGCCCCTAGTCAAAAAGAAACAGAGAGTTGTCACAATGATTTAGTGAGTCTTGACCTAGAACTCCCTTTAGTTTGTCTCTTGCTTGATTTCGGAGGGCAGACTGGGCATGATTTAAAGGCTGGAGACTAATTTGACAACGGGAAAATCCAAAAGTTAATATCTTGGCCCCACCCTTTGATCTTCAGCCACTAGTGTCACAGGTTCTCTTGGCCTCTCGTGTCCAAAAAACACTCAGGTATTAATTTCACCACCTTGGGAGACACGGCTGCTGCCATCAGCGGGTAAAATGTTGGCTTGCGGGGTAAGATGGGAAGTACCTGGCGAACACCCTCTTCTCTGATTGTATAAGACAGGGATCTAGACAGGGAAGAGATGGGAGGAGGGCAAAGATGCCAGTCCAGCAGGTGATCATTTAGGACTTCATGCTAGAAATGGCTTTGGATTTCCAGAGATGAAACAAGTCTCTCCAGCACAGAGTAGTTGCAGGTCACAGCCCTAGGGCCTGGCTGGTTTTATCAATCTGGCAGTTCAGGGTCAGTGCAAAGGACATCCCCAATACCTGTAGAAAAAGTTGGAAAATTTGAAGTCTTTGAAAGAGAAGTCATTTTCTCATGACTCCTGGGATTGGCTCCCAAGAAAAAGAACATATCCATCACACTGAAATTACCCTTCCCACCATTACTTCCAATTTCCTCTCCGGCATTCTCTCCTATAGTTTAATAGCAGTGCAGAGAGAAATGGGGGCAATGATGGCAAGATATTAGTATTGGGACATCTTTTGTCTTCTTAGGAAGTCACAGAAGCTCTGCTGCTAGGATAGTCAAGTTCTGCTCACTGAACACTGTGTGGTGAGTCATCTCTGCCCATGTTCTATGATTCCTTGGTTTCCAAGCAGAGAAAAATCATTCTTCTCTGAGCTTCCTGATTGAGTCTTAGCTAATCTGTGGTATACCAAACACTTGGATAGAAAAATGTTAGAAATATCACAAAATAAAAAAGGACACAAAACTACCCCCAATTCACCCTTCATTTGTCAAACTAAGCCCTGAAACAAAACGGAAACTGATTATGATTTTCGTCATCAACTTCTTAGCACACAAGGTCAACTTTTCCAATGGAATGGTTCATCAATCACAGTCTTTTACAGACCAGCTGAGTAAAGGATGAAAGTGGGGCTCCGTTTGGTAACTTTTAGTTTGACTATGAATCATTCGTATCTTTGAGAAATAAATTGACCAGATAGATGTTCTTACAGCATATTTTCTGTATACCTTAAATCAAATTGGTAATAACATCATTTGTTCCTTGGCTGGGGAACTCACATACTAATAAAAATAGTTAACATTATTGCCCACATACTATATACCTGGTACTGTTCTAAAATGTTCAATGAGTTAAATGATTTAACTCATTTAATTCTGACGGTAGTCCTACAGTAAAGCTCTTACCTGGATCACACATACACAGATGGTGATGATTCCAATATACAGGAAATTGGAGTGGAACCACTGTCTTGCTTTCGCATAGCAACCCTAGAAAAAATTACAAGTGCAAATGATCCCACTCTGTAATTCAACTTTATCAGGAGTATTATTTGGAAGATACAGTAGTTTGTATTTTTCCTTATATAATACAAAGATACTTAGGTCAGGTATTGTATTTTTATTTTCTTTGCATGGATGAGGACACAGGCATAAAGTAGAGAACGTTAAACTAAAGACTTTTCAGGTGATATTTTCATTACAGTGGCATCTAATGTAGAAGTCCTAGATCCTTACTCACTGAATTAAACTAACTCCCAATAGGGAGGACACAACAGATGTACTATGTTTTGAACACTCAGTGCTGACCTAAGATTCACAAATGAGAACACAGGCTAAGCAATCCTAAAATGGTATGACTTTCAGTTTTTGCTTCAGCAATCAGTAAATCTATCATAGCCCTACCAAGCTCCAGGGCAGCTGTTGGTCGGTGGGTGTCCTAGTCTTTCCAAAGACCTGAAAAATTCCGGAGATTTTCAAACACCCTCAGAAGTGGGTAAGATGGGGTGACAGAACCTTAGAGATCTGGTCCAATTCTAGGTGGAAGATGATTTTGGCTCCTTCGTGGAGTCTATTGTTCAGGTCCAAATTAAGCGGGCAGGTTGTTTCAGCAGTTCCACCAATTCGTTCTCCTCCAGCTCCTTACGCCTTCCCTTACGACTCATTTCACTAAGGGGCTGGATCCTGCCATCTCCAAGGAGGGAGAACAGAGAAACAGGTGCGGGGAGAAGCTTTCTATCTCAATCCTATAAATTTCACTTTCAAATACAAGGAGACCTACTTCTTGCTCAAGAAATATCTGAACACAACCGTCTTCCACTTTCACACAAACGGTCCTTCTCTAATGTAATCATTTAGTGTGGCAAGACTAATCACAGTGTCCCTAGGCTAAATGAACTTGTTCCAAGTTTTTTGTTTGTTTGTTTGTTTGTTTAGTTAATCTTGTGTTGTCACTCTGCTCTCTCTTTTATTCAAGTTTCCCAATTTCTAGATAGCAGGTCTAGGTCCTCTATGACTGCAGTTTCCAAGGCAATTAAAAATTTAAACAAAGAGGCTAATAACAGAAAAGTTAACAGCAAAATTACCTTCACTAGTGGATCTGAGGGGCAAGATGCTGGCGGGCTTCCTCTCCAATCACTCGTGCCATTTACACCACAGCATTGTAGCTAAAAGCCAAACCCCCAAAACCATGATGGTTAGAAAGTCAACAGGAAAAAAAGACAGATGTTGGAGGAAAAAGTGGGCCCTTCAGATCTGACTCTACAGCAGAAAGTCCAGAATTGGCCTGACTGCTATGGACTCCTTAGAACAAAGTGCTTTCAAATGGCTACACCATTTCACTCATATAAGACCCCTGTGAAGTAGAGAGGGCACGGTTAATTTATTCACGTTTTATAGATCAAGAATAAGTCACCTAGGGGACTTTGCAATGGAGGGATCATGATGATCACACTTAGACCCACCAACCAGTCTTAAGATCACAGAAAGCAGGACCATCAGACATTCTGTGCCTGCTTACATGATGCAACAGGAATTACCAGCTATGGTAGGCTTATCACAAAACAGAAACTACATCAAGCTTCTAGATTCATGGAGCATATGGGAGACAATGACTCCTTGGCACCAAAATACTTTGAGGAAGCAATTAGCCAGATCTACAAAGTGGGGAATTCTATAGGACCTCATTTCTTTCCATAAACAAATTGCATGACAAAGAAGGGTCCTACTATATATTAAAAGAGAATTAGAGAGACATCTCTTTCAAATATAACACACAGACCTTGTTTACATCTTGATTTTAACAAATCAACTAAAAATTTTTTGAGAAAAATAGAGAAATTAAATTATAGACTTTATTAGTGATATTGAGGAATTATAAAATTTTAGGTGCATTAAAAAGAAGTTCTTATTTTTCTATTCAATGGGTAAAAGGATAAAATGTCTCATATTTGCTTTAAAATATTATAGCTGGAAAAAAAAAACATAGGGGATTAGATGAGATGATGCTGGCAAAAGGTTAACTATTGAAGCTGGGTTTTGTGTACCCAGAGGTTAATTTTTCTCATGTTCTCTTCACTTTTGTATATGTCTGAAAATTATATAATAAAAAAAAAGTAAAGAGATGGGGATCTAGGGAGGTTAAGTGACTTTCCCACAGCCACCTAATTCTGGTCTCCAGGATGTAACTCCTGTGCCATTTCTTCTGCTCCACACTGAGCCAGTGAGTTGTCATAGAGGTATTGTTGGAGACACAGATCATGCTGGTTCGAGGCTCCCTGACTCTTCTTTTTCCCCCAACACGTCAAGGCAGGAGTGCAGAGCTAATATATTTGTTTGTGGGTGGATAAGGGCATGAAAAATAGGGTGCTGGGGGGCTAGATAACAATCCCAATTTGGGCAACTCAGGAATTCAATAGCAATTTTTTTTTTTTTTGAGACAGACTCTAACTATGTCACCCTGAGTAGAGTGCTATGGCATCAGCCTAGCTCACAGTAACCTCAAATGCTTGGGCTCAAGTGATCCTCTTGCTTCAGCTTCCCTAGTAGCTGGGACTACAGACGTGCACCACCACACCCGGCTAATTTTTTACTATTTTTAGTAGTGATGGGGTCTCACTCTTGCTCAGGCTGGTCTTGAACTCCTGAGCTCAAGCAATCCTTCCGCCTCGGCCTCCCAGAGTGCTAGGATTACGGGTGTGAGCCACTGCACCTTGCCTAAATTTCTTGTATTATATAATTGCTGTTTTCAGTAAAATTTTGGAAAATATATAAACTAATACAATGTGATGTTTGGGTCTTCTTCATATCCTAGTGGGACTTGAACAATGGACCTATTTGAGTTGGTAAAGAGTAAAAGAGAGAACTAGACAGTACCAATCAGACTGATTGCTGGGCCCGCCTGTTTGTGATAGCCAAGGCTTTATTCTGGACCTCAAGGCTGTGGACCTTAGATTCTGAATCTTCCAGGAAAGGAACTAGCACCCAGGGACTGAAGCTAGAAAATGAAATCTGGGCTGATCTGAAAAGAATTCCATGTGTACTCACAAATAACTGGATGGAGTCCCACGCTGCCTTAGTGCTGTTGTCTGAGTGGTAATGCTGGATGCTGTCCATGAGGCCCTCAGCCACATACTCGTTGAGCTGGGCAGGGCACAGTCCAGCAGAGGAGACATTATAAAAAGCATGTAAGTTCAGAGGAATAAAGAATTTCTAGCATAGACTAGTGATTACACTTGTTGCTCCCTTCCGGAACTAAGGGGGCAGGGAGGGTGTTTATCTATGGGCAGAAGTGCTGAGGGTGAGAGGCCTTGGAGGAAGAATTATACAGTAGGCTCTTGTCCTTCCACAGCTCTGGCTTTACAAAGGAAGAAAAAGGGCAATTCAAGCAAGGGCTATCCTTGGCACTGAGACATACATTCTCTACTGTCAAACACACAGAGGCAAGTAAGTAGGAGGAAGATAAACTTGTTTCACAGTTTTCCAGTCATCCTTCAAGGCACCACTCAAATACAGTCTTCTTCATGAATATTTTTCTCTCCTCAATTACGATTTATCTCCCCTTCCTCCATCCTTCCACTTCATTTCTAGCTCTGTTATAGGACTCATTTTGTGCCAGCTTTTTCACTGCATTCTCTCCACGTTGAGCAAAAAGACAATGAGTTATGTTCTTTACGACTTACCTTCTGTTCATACACAAAGAGCAAGATGGCCAAGGTCACCTCAGCAAGGAGAATAATCAGCAGCAGGACGAAGAACTGAGGCGAAGCAGAGACAAGCTTACAGCATTGATCCCCATTCTTGCCTCACTCTCACTCTGCCCTAGAAGCATCCAGGCGGGTGTCTGCACAGGCACGAACGTTCCTGTTTCTACCTCCTCATTCCTTGCTAAGCCTTCTCTTGTTTTGAGGAATATGTGTTCTTTTTCTGCAACTAGATTCTAGAGGGAAGGTCACTGTCTTCTAACTTTGTTCTCTCCTACCCATTGTGACTATCAGAGCACCATGCACACAATACGTGTACAACATTATCTGTTGAATAAACTAGGCAATTTTGGCATGAGTGTACTGAAACATTTGAGCAAAAGGCCAGTAAACTAAACCACGTGTCTTTAGAGTTTGGGGCCTGGTCCTTTCTATAGATCAGGGCTATCTTGAGGTGAAGGACCAGCGGTGGGGAAGGCAGAGAGGAGCCCTGTGCAGATGGGGTAGAGGGGTCTAATCATGGCTCTGACTTGTATTTGCGTCCAACTCTGGATGCTTACTCCCTTTATGCTAATCACACAAAACAGAAAACATGTTTTCACTTATTCTTTCTCTTTTACCTTTTTTACCCCAACTGTAATGTTGGTTGACTACTTCAAACACTCACTCTATGTCTGTTATCTTCCATCTTTTGCCATTAGTCTGAGAACTGTCTGAGAACAGTGACTGTTTTTATTATTATTATTATTATTGCTATTATTATTATTCTTTCCCTTGGCTCCAGTTTAAGAGTTGACCCATGAGGGAAAGAAGATTAACTGGATTACTTAAGGAGGAACAAAGGTGATTAGAAACCCATACCTATGGATAGAGTGGCACAGTTACACCAAGCTCTGTTCTAGGCACATTAGAGAAATGTAGAGCTCCTTTTTTACAGTGCTTACAGGCAAAACCAAAGCTTTAAGGTACTCCTCAGGATGGTTAACCAACAGGGAACAACTGAAAAGCTCTAGCATCTCTCACATTATACCTCAATGGCTGCAACCTAAGTCCTCGCATAAGTTGGGTAACTCACACTATGGAATATCTTGTACAGATATGAGTTAAGGAAGCATCCTCTGACTTTCTAGGAGGGCCATCTTGCTCAGAAGAGTCTAGAGATTATTTTTCCATCAGCCAGTGACCCTGATCCTAAAAGTGCTTACTAACATGAGGAGTATTTAGGCAGATAGATGACAAGTGATTTCAACCAGACATAAAGAAAAAATAAAATGCTATGAAGAGGGATTATAATGCCAGAGGTCATTATTAACAGTGTAAACTGGATACCAAGGAGGAAGGCAATGCCCTCTCCCACCTGTCCCTGGGAGCTCAATCAGAAATAAAATACCATTTGTCTGGACAGACTTGACTGATCTGAGGTACCAATCCCATGTTCATATGATTTCCCTGTGCCTATAGGTGATCTACCAAGAAATATCTTGCCTGGGACTTAAGGCATCATCTCCCCCCACTTTGGGGACCACATCTTCTGTAAGGACTCACCGACATAAGCAGGCACTTGTTTTCCTTAATAGAGCCCATGCAGCCCAGGAAGGCAACCACCATGATAATGGAGCCCACGATGATGAGCACATTCCCCAGAGTGAGGGAGGGAAGGTTGTGGAAGAGCACTCCAAAGTTGTTGTGGATCAGGAGGTAGATCCCAAAGCCCAAAATGCAGCAGCCACAGAACTGAAAGGAAGAATTCCACAACATTGAGAGACAAAATGTGGTTCTTGAGTATCTCCTTATGTTCTTACTTCCTTGAGATCCGAATCACCTTTTTCCATTGGTTCATTCATGGCTCTCATGAACAACCTCTTTGCCCAGCTTCCCCATGCTCCCAGAAGGGGGCAATCCCAACTTCCTCAGGTGGAGTCCCACTCACACCTCTTCCCACCCATTTCCAGATACCAAGGAAAGATCACTTCTAGGAGCCATGAAATATCCTCACCATATACAAGCTAATTCTATGCCTCAGATACCCTATTCCTTGTCTTCTCAATTGCCACATGGCCTGCCCTTTGGAAACCATGACCACATAGAGAAGATGCCCTGCTTGAGGAAACTTATCTTGCTAAGCAGAAAACTAGAGAAGCCAAACTCATAAAAATCTTCTCACGGATACATGTGTGCCAAGTCATCCTATATCTGAAATTCAGTGCTGAATTTGGTACAGTGAAATTTCCCCCCAAAAGGGTGACTTCCCTTTCGATCAGCTATTCTTCCAAGGGGTCCAGAAAAATAAAACGACAAGAAGAAAAGAGGCCCTCAATACCCAGAATGCAGCGTCTTGGGTTTCTCACTTATAGATGCTATCTATGAGCAGTAGTGGCCTAAAGCCCTCAGAGAGAAATGGCACGTCTGTTAACAACTGCATTGGTATCTTTCAATTTTGCAGACTTATAATATGGCAGGATAGGAAGAGGGGAGGAAATTATCACTCCTTTGTGCCTAGGCTGGTTGTGCCGAACATGACTCAGGCATGTGTGGATTGTATTCCACACCAGCCTCTTCAGTAGAGGAGAGAGAAGCAGAGTTCAGCTGGGGGAAGGTGAGCTTAGCCATGCTCAGAAGAAACAAACTTACCCAAAAGAGCAAGTTGAAGAAAAACAGGACGTACTTCAGCAATTTCAAGCTACTCATGCCCATGCTGGGATGTTCTTATCCTGAAAGGTAGAAAGAAGAAGAGAGGAGGTAAGTGACCTGGCTCTGCAAAGTGGCACCACAGAATCAGAGGGCACAAATGTTCAGGGTTCAAGGATCTCCAGCATCACTTTAGGCTTGAGTTATGGCTCTCCTCTGGGAAGTTTCCCCAGATTCTTTGCTCTCTTAATTTCTGAACTGAACTACCAATTGATTCATCTTAGACATTAACTTTTGCTCCAATTCAGCAACCCATGATGTTTAGCATTGAATTAAGCACTATAGAAGAAAACAATATAGCCATTCTTATAAGAGGATGACTCACAGGGACACAGACCAGGCCAGTGCTTTGGGTCCATGTGCCCCATTAGTGCCTAGTGCCTGGGCACTTACTTAAGAAGGTAACCCTGAGGGTCAGGGATGGACTGGTAAATCAGCCATGGAGAAAGCCAGTTCCTTAAATGCCCTGAGAGTCATATACATATTACATTTGGTCTGTAAATCTCTCCACATCAAAGTGGGGGTGGAGGGAAAATAGCTATGCCTCATTCACTCTTTTGTTGCAGAAACATTTACGGTGTTTTCTGTTCTGAATGTTGTGAGAGCAGCAACCCTGACTAAGCAGTAGCTGTCCTCCAGAAGATGTCAATCTTACAGCAGAAACAAAACGAGCCAACAAATATGCAATGAGGAAGTGAAAAGAGATAGCAATGTAAGCTTGAGTTTTTCAATACAATATCATTTTCTTAGTAAGGACATCAATACCCAGGATCTGGTCCTCGATTCTGGAGATCAAGATAATTTTGAATTTTCTCTCAGAGGTAATGAGATTCTATAAAATGATTCATATTTAAATACTGTTCATGAGACTGATACATAAAGCAAAATGTCAATTTATTGGTTTTTTTTTCTCTTTGAAACTATGCCTGTCCCAGTGCATGAGTTGCTTATATAATCCATAGTACCTTCTCTGCAGTGTCAAGGTATGTAGGAACCACATGGTCTAGAGGGATAGTTCATCCAGGATGTAGACAAGCCTGATGAGCTACTTCTACTCCACAATAAACTTCTCTGTAGAAAACACCAAATATTCATATCTACCTCATACCCTTTTCCTTTACTTTGTCCTCTTTTCTCTTTTTCTTCTTGTCTTGCTCCTCAGGATTATTCTTAAATCTGCATCACTACTTTAATCAAATTAAGATAAAATTAATGAGATTATAAATGTATTTGAATATATTTGGAAGGTTAAAAAAAAGGTATGATGATTTAACACATAGGCTTTGAGGTCAAACTTGAATTCAACTCTCACACATGCCACTAAACAGCTATGTAACAATTGGAAACCAGTTAACTTAACGTTTCTATGTAAAATGGGGCAATACTTAAGCCTCATAGCGTGGATGTGAAGATTAAATGATCTTGAACATTTTTTTTTTTTTATGCTTGCTGGCCATTATTCTGTCTTCTTTTGAAAAGTTTCTGTTCAAAGTCATAACATGTAACCAAAATGTTTGTACCCCCATAATATCCTGAAATTAAAAAAAAAGATTAAATGATCTTACCACAGAGACTGGCATATGACATGACCAGCACTCAATAAATTGAACCCACGACTGTTTAGTCTTAAAGGATCACTTTTTATCAGAAATGGGGAACGAATTTGAGTGTTTCCCAGGCCTTTGTCAGCATCACATTGACAAAATATCTCATAGACTAAGACACATCTATGGGTAGATAATTGTATTCATTTTATCTAGAATTATAAACATTAATTTAACTCGTAGAATGTGCCATTTACCAGTCCTCATTTCCAAATTCTCAAGAATCCTTATGGCTGCCCTTTGAAAAAGCTGTATCAAGCCATAAAAGAAAAAATATATCAAGTCCCAAACAGCAGTAGCAAATGCTATGGAAAGTCAAAGACTTTCAGCTGGGCTGATCAAGGAGCATTTCATGGAGGAGATAACGTTCAAGCTGACACATTCAAATGAGTATAGTCCCCTTGGGCAGCTAAACATCAGCTTTCATGATTCACTATACAGTAGAGCTGTGCTCTTTTAAAATATCAATAAAATTGATAAAATTCTACATAGATAATCAATTAAAAAATAAAGGACAAAACTTATCAACATTAGGAATGAGAGGTAACAATGCTACAAAATCTACAGATATCGAAAGCATATTACGATAATATGATGAACAACTTATGCCAATAATTTGACAACTTAGATGAAATGGATAAATTGCTTGAAAGGCACAAATTACCAAATATTAATATCACTCAAGAAATAGATAACCTGAGTAGTCCTATATCTAATAAGAAATTGAATTTGGTGTTTAACAAAACTTTCTATACAGAAACCTCTAGTCCAGGTGCCTTACTGATGATTTCCACTAAACACGCAAGGAAGAAATAATACTAATCCTGTTCAAAATCTTCCAGAAAATAGAAAAGGAGGCTATACTCCCTAATTCATCCAGTGAGTCCAGAATTATCAGATACTAAAACCAGAGAAAGATATTACAAGAAATAAAACCATTGACCAATGTTTCTCAGGAAGATAGATGCAAAAATTATAGACAAAATATTAGTAAAATCCATATACCAATGTAAAAAAAGGATAAGAAATCATGGCCAAATAGGGTTAATCCCAGGAATGCAAGGTTATTTTAACATTTAAAAAATCTATTTAACTAACCATATTAACAAGCTAAAAAAAACCCAAATGATCATCTCAGTAGATGCAGAAAATTCATTTGACAAAATTCTGTGTCTATTTCTGATAAAAAAAAAAGTCTCAGCAAACTAGAAATAGAAAGACACTTAATCAATCTTGTAAAGGGCATCTCTGAAAGGCAACATCATACTTAATGGTAATTAGGTATGCATTTCCCTTATAATAGAAAGAAGACAAGTCCGTCTACTCTTACCATGCTTTCCAGCATTGTACTGGAGTTTCTAGCCAGGGCAATGAAGCATGAAAGGAATTGTATCCAAATTGGAAAGAAAAAAAGTAAAACTAGCTTTATTCACAGATGGCATTATTGTCTTTGTAAAAAATCTGAAGAAATCTACACCAATTTTATTAGAACTAACAAGTGAGGGTAGCAAGTTTACCAGATATAAGATTCAATCTACAAAAATCAATAGTATTTTTATACAATAGCAACAATCAGAAATCAAATATTTTTAAAATATCATTTACAATAGTATCAAATATGAAATACTTAGGGATAAATCTGATAAAAGATGTGAAAGACCTGTACATGGAAAACTTAAAAAAAAAAATTGCCACGATAAATTGAAGAGTAAATAAATGGAAAGATATACCATGTTCATTGGTTGAGAGACAATATTATTAAGATGTCCATTCTTCCCAGATTTATCTATAGATTGTAATTTCAATCAAGATCACAAGTGGACTTTTTTGTATACCTTGAGAAATTGATTCTAAAATTCATTTGGCAATGCAAAGGACTTAGAATAGCAAAAATAAATGAATTTGATAAAGAACAAAGTTGGAGGACAAATGCCACCTGATTTCATTACTTTTTATAAAGCTGCAATAAAGACAATGTAGCATTAGTGTTAAGATAAACAGATATATCAAGGGAACAGAATAGAAGGTACAGATATATATGGACAACTGATTTCCAACAAAGCTGAAAAATTAATTCATTAGAGAATGAAGGATATTTTTTTCAACAAAGGACGCTGGAACAATTGGATATCGATATGCAAAAGAATGAATTTAGATCTATACCTCTTACCATATTAAATTATAACAAAAAATGGATCATAGATCTAAATGTAAAACCTAAAACTGTATTGCTTCAGAAGAAAATACAGCAGAAAATATTTACAATCTTGGTTAGGCAGAGTTCTCAGATAAAACACAAAAGCACAACCCATGAAAGAATTGATAAATTGCACTTCCTCAAAATTAAAAACTCTGCTCTTCAAAAGACACTGTTAAGAAAATAAAAAGCCAAACCACAAAGGGGAAAAATATTTTCAAATCACACATGAGATAAAAAGCTTATATCGAGCATACAAAAAAAACTGTCAAAACTCAGTGGTAAGAAAATAACCAAATTTAAAGATGGGCAAAAAATCTAAACAAAAGAAGACACTTCACCAAAGACAATACTACATGGATGGCAAATAAGCACATGAAAAAATTCTATGCTTTATTACTCATTAGGGAAATGCAAATTAAAAGCACAGTGACATCCCACTACATACCTCCTAGAATGGCTAATATGTTTTTAAAAACTAACCACACCAAGTATTGGCAAGGATGTGGTATAACTGGAATTCTCATACAATGTTGGGGGGATGTAAAAATGGTATTTCCGTGTTGAAAAACAGTTCGCTGCTTTTGTAAAAAGTCAAAAACATACACTTATCGTATGATCCAGCCATTCCACTCATAGGTATATACCCAAAAGGAATGAAGGCACATGTCCACATAAGGACTTGTGAACAAATGTTCATGGCAGGTTTATACATAATCGTCCCAAACTGGAAACAACCCAGATGTCCACTGACAGGTGAATAGATAAACAATGGCACAACTGTATAGTGAAATACTACTCAGTGATAAAAAGGAATGAACTACTGATGTACACTACAGCATATGTGAATCCCAAAATAATTATGATAAATGAAAGAGGGTATATAAAAAAAGAATACATTCTGTATGATTCCAGTTAAGTGACATTTTAGAAAATGAAAACTAATCTATAGCAACAGAAAGCAAATCAATGATTGCCTTTGGACATGGGTGGGGAGGGCAGGAGGTGAGTAGCGAAGGATCGGGAATGGATTACAGAAGGCCAGAGAAATCTTCTGAGAGTGATGAACATGCTCTTCGTCTTCACTGTGGCGATAGGTTTACGCACGTTCGCATATGTCAAAGGCCCCTCCTGACTTTTCCCGTCCATCGCTCCAAACTCATGGCAGCACTCTCTGTATTAGACTTTAAAATTTATCAGGCAACACTGAATACTTGTCTCAGTGACTCCTTCCTTACCTTTGGTCATTTGTTTCTTTGCTAAAACTTGCCCTTTTCTCTCTCCCGACCGCTTAATCTAATTAGTTACTAATCATCCTGATGACTGGGCTCAACTGTCACTTTTGCATGAAGGCTTCTCTAATTGTGTCTAATTCTTCACACTCACTTCTCATTCCACCCACAGAGTGCCTGCAATACTTGTGCATCTTTGCCATTGGACTAACCACTGTTTTTTAAGTATCTCTTCCTTCACTAGAATGTGAGCTCCTCGATCATACTAAAAAAAAATAAGATTGTTGAATAAAGAAATAACTGGGTCTTAGCTCACTAACTCCAAATAATTGGATGCATTGGAATGGACATGATAGTGCAGAGTCAGGAGCGTTGGGCTTGAGTTTTTATTATGCTAAAAAATTGATATTTTGGACAGACAAATAAGTAACGGAAAGGAATTGAGCAAGATGCCTCCTAGAATCATGTCAGCCCTAACATCCTGGGATCCTATGACAGCTGCTTCAGGCCCCTGTGACCTAATTGCCCACAGAGCACCACCTGGTGAGGTGCCCACAAATCTAGGGATGTCCCCACTGCTAGAAAGAACCTTAGATTCATGCCAAATTGAAGAAGAAAAGCTGGCCACTTGGTGAAGATCATCACGACTTTACTCCATACATCAATGGCCCCCATTTATATATAAATGCAGAGAGAACGCTACTCCACTTCCTCTTCCCTTTCTTCACTATCACTGCCCAGTGATTGAGCCTCCCACCCCAGCGAGTTCCTCCCACTGTCTAGAGGAACTGACATTCTCCCGCAGTCAAAGTCTACGACGCATGGCTCTATGACTCATGGTTCCCTGCAGAAAGCCTTAAGTTTCCAGGAAACTTTCTTAATCAAATTGCACTTAGCTGTGACTACTTCCCATGGCCCAACATGGAGGCCAGGGATGAACTTCACCCTTTAGTTTCCTCCAGTGAGCTTGGGCTGGTAAACTGTCTTGTGGATTTCTAATTCTATCCCTGTCTTTTCTTTGACAGGTACTTGCAGCACCATCTGATCTACTTTCGAATTTAATGAAGCTTGGAAGTGGCTAAGGCTGGATGGAAGCTTTCAAGAGTCTCTATCAGTTCTTGATCAGCCTTATCTGATCCAACTTTTGAGGCCAATCTGGAGACATAGCAAGATAGCTTTGATGTTACACAGACCATTATGTTTACAAGTGTTCCTCAAACAAAAATAAAAACAAACAAAGCAGTGCAAGGAAAAAAGGAAGTGAGAAGAATTCATGGTCAAGTAATTTTGAAAGTAAATAGGATTAAGTAAAAATAAAACAAAAATTAATGAATATGTTTTTTTATTTTTAAAATATTTTATTTTTTTCCATCTCCATAGAACGTTTATTAAACCCCCCATTTCAAGTATTCTTTTTTCCCTCTAAATTCCATAGTATTTAATTCTGGTTTCCTTTTATGGGATTTCTAGCTTTCTTTTTTTAAATTTATTCTCTTAATTTTTAAAACTTTCAAGAGATTTAGGAGGTACAAGCGTTTTTTGGTTATATGGATGAATTGTATAACGCCGAAGCGAGGGCTTTTAGTGTACCTGTCACCAGAATAGTGTACATGGTACCCAACAGGTAGATTTTTATCCCTCACCCCTACCTCTCTGCCTGGTTTTTTAAATGAATGACTTCTGAGAAACTTGTGTGAACTAAAATAAAATTTAAAGGCTCCCTCTCCTCACCGGCTGACTAAATGGACCCCCTTGTGGCCAAAGGAATATCCTAAAACTAAATTGCCTGCCAGGAGGAAGGAGCTCAGATATGCCTCATCATGCCCCCCTCCCTTCTTGGGGACATCCTTTGTGACCCATTAACAGGCCTAAGGGTATGCAAGACAAACCTGCAGGTCCTCAATTTATACAACAAATCTATGTCCAGTGGCTTATCTCTGATAAATAGCTCCTTATGTTGAAACATTCCAAGGCTTTAGACAAAGCTTCATGTCTTTAACCAATTACAAGCCAAAGGATCTTTAAACCCACCTATAACCTGTAAGCCCCCACTTCAAGATGGCCCACCTTTTCAGGCCAAACCAATGTATGCCTCTCACGTATTGACTTATAACTTTACCTGTAACCCCTGTCTCCCTGAAATGTATAAAACCAAACTGTAACCCAACCTCTGCAAGTCCACTGCTCAGGGCCTCTTGGGTGTGGCTCCAGGTCATGGTCCTCAAATTTGGCTCAAATTAAATCTCTTTAAAATTACTTTACAGAGTTTGGTCTTTTTTCCATTAACACTTGTTATAGGCTAACTTACATTGTAGGTCTCTAAGAGAAAAGTACATATATAACTTTAAACATATCTTATATTGAAGATAACTTATTAATAGCTCAAAGAATATAGTGTTTCACAGAACACAGTTTGATAAACACCAGCTTTGGAATCAGACACCAGCTTTGGAACTTTGAATTCTGTTAGTACTACTTACGAGAAGTGTAGCCTTGGGCAACTTGCTCACCTGTCTAACTTTCACAATTTCCTTATGTTTAAAATGGGGGTATTCATACCTACCTCATAGGTTGTCTGAGGGCTAAATGACATAATATTTCCTGGATGGCTCATTACCTGACGACATGGTTCAGTGAATACTGACTAAAAGATGAAGTTCAGAGCTTACCCACCAATCCTTTCCGAAGGGTGACCATGAGTTTCTGATTGATTTTTAGGATAAAATACAACAGGAGCCAGAGGCTTTTAAATCTTTGTTTCATTTCTTGGAAACACCTTTTTAAAAAAGGTATTTTTTCATGTGCCCTTATAAAACTTCAAACAATAAAGAAAAATACAAAGAAGAAAGCACAAAATCTTCTGAAACTTCACCTCCCAGAGATAACCATCATTAACATTTTTGGTGAACATCTACCCAGACATTTCTCTATACACATTTCTCTGTACACAGATCTATTCGCTAATTGACACACAAGAGCATGGCTTCCCATCCCTTTCTACACAGAGCATGTGGAGGCTTTGGTTTTTCAGCAAAGAAAGTTAAGGCTATGATTAACAAAAAGTTTTTCTAAACAGGAGGGTAAGTCTGTTCTCCATGAGGACCCCCAAATTAAGGCCTTCTTGCCCAAAAAAATTTAGATAGGTGATAGACAGTTCACTGAACATCACAAAGTGCCAAGTTCCTCATAAACATATAATATTTTATTTATAATCCTCATATCAAGTCAAAGTGTCACTTTTTTTTTTTTTTTTTTTTTGAGACAGCGTCTCGCTCTGTTGCCTGGGCTAGAGTGCTGTGACATCAGCCTAGCTCACGGCAACCTCAAACTCCTGGGCTCAAAAGATCCTCCTGCCTCAGCCTCCTGAGGAGCTGGGACTACAGGCTCATGCCACCATGCCCCGCTAATTTTATTCTATTTTTAGTACTCACTCTCCCTCAGGCTGGTCTTGAACTCCTGATCTCAAGCGATCCTCCCGCCTCGGCCTCCCAGAGTGATAGGATTACAGGCGTGAGTCACCGCGCCCGGCCAAAGCATCAACTTTTGTGCATTAGTTTCCTCTCATTTCTCTACTGACTTATCAAGGAATGTGTCTGTCGCCTTATTCCTTCCTAAAATTGTAGTTTGGTAAAAAATTTTTCCCTTCCAGGCTGCTGTCAGGGGAGAGAATTTGGTGATTTGAAGAAGAGAGAGATAAGGAAGAAGAAAAGAGGAGAGAAAAAGTGAGAAAAGACAAATCCAGATGACCTTGGAGACTTGCTTCTTCCTATTTGGGAGTTAGCAAGGTGCTACTAGTAGCTGAGCTGGGACAGGGACCTTTATAATACGGCCACTCCCTAAATCAGGAACAGTTATCTGAAACAGTTATCATTGCTACAGAGTCAAGAGACTAGAGGTTCTCTTTCTTTCTTATCCTAAAAATACGTAGAACTTTGCAGTAGATGGTCCATGGTGTCTGCAGGCCAGCTATGCTCAGCCCAAGCAAGACTCTGTGGAATAAGGAAAGCCACTTCAGCAGTATTTCTATCAAAAGTTTAAATAACCTAAATCTAATCACTAGGAAACATCAGACAAACCCAAATAGAGAAACATTATAAAAATAAACTGGCCTATACTCTTCAAGAGTATCACTGTCATGAAACACACAAAAAAACTTAGTAACTGCTCCAGACTAAAGTAGGCAAAAGCGACACAGCAGTTGAAGGCAACACATGATCAGAGATTTCCTTTTGCTATAAAGAATATTAATGGGGTAACTGGTGGAATTGGAATAAAATCTATAGATTGTTAATAATATTGCCATCAGCATTAATTTCCTGATGTTGATTATCGTAAAGTGGTTACGTAAAAGAATGTTTTTGTTTGTAGGAATACACACTAAAGTATTTAGGGAAAAAAGGACATCATGTCACCAATTACTCTCAAATAAAAAAGCCAGGGAAGGATAAAGCAAATGTGGTAAAATATTAGTATTTGGGAAATCGGGGTGAAAGGGGTTTAGAAATTCTTCATGACATTTCTTCAATTTTTCTGTAATTTTTGTCAAAAATTTTTAAAAGAGTTGAAAATGAGTAAATGATCTAAAGAATTCTGATCTCGAAATCATTACAACTTAAGTCCCTAATAGTATAAATACTGACATGCTACAATAGCTATTTTTAGAAAAGTGAACCATGGGATAATTCCTTAATGCCTCTATTTGCTCCTGATATAAAGTAAATATTAAGCCACGAATTCAAATTTACTTGAACAAGTTTTAAAAGATGTGAGGCATCAAAATCTTTTTTCACCCCATTCCTCAATCTAGTTTTTCTGAAATAGAAAATGTCAAACAAAATTTGGCAAATTAAAAATATATGAAATATTGAATTTGCAGCATATTGATTTCAGATCAATTGGATCTACAATTAAGTTATAGTTTTATGTTTGCATATATTAAAATACTCCGGAAATGTCTTTTTGTAAACAAAGAACACAGTCTAATGATGCCTATTTAAAAAGAAATTTCTAAGAAAAGGAAATATAATATGGTATGGAGATAGAGCATTCCATGGAGAATCAAGAGACAGTCTAAATAACTTGTTAAGTAATTTTATAATTTTGAACAAATCATTTTACCTGAAAAATAAGCACATTGGGAAGTTGTAACAGTTCACATTTATTGGGCTCTTCCTATGAGTTATACACTTTATTTGAACCTGAATAATCTCTAACTTCCCTTTAAGCAGCAACATTCTAACATTTGGAACGTAGTACTCTATTTTAAAAGATCATAGAAATGAATCCTTGTGGCATCTTTTCTTTTACAAGAATTCTTGGCCATAGCTATAATAGATTGATGCTGCTTGGCAAGAAACTGGGTGTGCTCCGGAAGTGGAAAATGAACAGAGGATTCACCTCTATTTCCTAACATAGACAGCCATGGTCTCCACTCTGGGTGCTCATCCTCTGGCTTTAGAAATGCATATCTTTCTCTTTTCTAAAACCTAATTCCAGACAGACTTCCCTAACTGACCACCCAACCTCCAGCTCAATCCTCCCCTCCTCTGCCCCAGCAGCCACCCAGAGTCCGGCTCTACGCGGCCGTCTTGTTTCTCCGGGTTCATTTGCTCCGGCCCTCCGCACCTGCAGTGGCAGCTGGGTCCGGAGCTTCCTGAGGGCAGGTGCCCGTTCTCTAGGGCCCACGATCATCTACACACAGTGGATGCTCGCGGGGTACAAGAAGTGCTGTGGGGTGACTAACCTAGGAGCACAAACCAAACCATCGTAATTGAATCAACATGGTATTTCCTGGAACGGAAGCTGAGCAAAAAAGAATGGCTGTAACCTTGCAAAAAGCTCCACCCTTCTTTCTGATCTAGGGGGAAATCTAGGTTGAGGAGGAAGAAACCTGCCTCTTCTCCCTCATTTCAAGCCAAATTCCATCAATTCTGCCACATGGACACAGTGATTTCACCCTCCACTTTCAGGCGCCAAGTAGGAGTGAGGGCTTCCATTTCTGCGGTCCTGCAAGACTGCTTTGCTGTACTGCAGTCTCACTTGCTTACTCTCACTTCTAACATGCTTGGGGGTGCACACTTCTGTGGCTTCACATACATGGTGCCCTTGGTCTGGAATGGAGACCCCCAGTCTTGACAGCAAACCCATACTTCTTTGAAAGTGAACCCAAGTAATCATCTCCTCTCCCAAGGAGTCTTTGGCACACTGCTAAACTGCTCCTACGTTTTGTGCACGTTATCCCTCTGTTACAGAAAAGAGCACGTTGTGTTTTATTTGTGTATTGCTGTGTCTGTCCTTCACTCTGGACTCTACAACTGATTTGAGATTGATAACCATTTCAGTTATCCTCGTGTTCCTAGCACTGAACACCATGCCTGACCGCTAGTATGTTGCAGGATAGGAGCGAGGAAGGAGAAAAGGAGACTGAGGACCTCTAGGCTATCAGGGGTCAGCCAGAGGGCAAAGAAACTAAGGACCAACAGAGTTTGTCCTTTCCAGTTTGTGCCTTTTGTCAATAAACAAAGGTGAGGTCAGTTAGATGGTGGTAACCACAGCTGTGAAGGCTTGGGCTTTGAATCTTTCTCTGGGGTTATAAAAGTACCCAATTCTTTCATTTAAAAGCTAAATACTCTTAACTGGCCCACACAGGAAACATCACAGGAAATTATGTTTCAGTTCAGCCTCTGCTCCCATTCAACCACAATTTCAAAACAGTACAGATTCCCCTCCAGATTGAGAAAGCAAAACTTCTCTATTCATCCAGCAGCTACGATTCTGCTTTTGCTCAGCTCTCTTCCAAAGTACCTGTGTAGTATGTTATCTCTTATCTCCCACGGAGGCATCCAATGCTAGAGTATTAAGTGAACTCATTAACGAGTTTGGTCTTCATTTTTAAACTAAAGGCTTGATAGCCCCGAGGTGCTTTGGAAATCTAGAGCCCTCTGACCCATCCCCGCCCCACATTCTTAGGTGGGTAGATGTGGTTGCAGGGAACTTTCCCCTCTCCCCTCCAGAGCATAATCAAGTGAAATTCTCCTAGGTCTTAGGAGAAAGAAAGCTCTGAGTTTGCCGTCCTAAACAGCAACTACTATAGTGGTCAGAGGAAGTCAGAACCAAAGCGTGGCTATCACTTTCTGAGTCCTCGCAAGTTCGATCATTAGTTACAACACATCAATTGGAAATTATTGCAATATCAAGTTTTGTGGGTTGCCTATAAAAGGCATTTCACATTATATTTATCAATATTCATGTTTTGTACACCAGGGATAAGTTAATTGGTGGAAGCCCTGAATATCAAAATGCTCTTCCTGCTCTTTAAAAGTCAATAATCTAAGTATCCATTAGAGGTGTCTAACCTTCACCTCTTAAAATACTCTAAACACACCTTGGTGCTGTGATTTTTAGCTAGACTTCCATATAAGTGGCTCTGAGGAATCACAGTGGGAATCACTCACTTTACGTTTGAAAATTTCTCGAAAGAAGAAGATCCACATCTCCCAGCTGCCTTTCTAAATGGCCCTAGCTCTGGGTTCTCTCCTCACTTTAAAAATTACATGACCAATTTTCTAAAGGCCAGAGTACACAGAAAATCTCCCCAACTTCATTTCACAGAGAAAGCTCCAGGCATCAAAAATTACTACTCACAGTAATTCAAGTTCTGTAACAATTTAAGCACTTGAATGCCCTAACTCTGTGGTCCTCAACCCCCCGGGCTGTGGCCTGGTATCAGTCCATGGCCTGTTGGGAAAGGGGCTACACATCACTTCCTGAGCTCCACACCACACCCCCCCACATTCCCCACAGCACCCCCTGCCCCGCCTCCACTACCCGGTCCATGGAAAAATTGTCTTCCGTGAAACTGGTCCCTGGTGCCAAAAAGGTTGGGGACCGCAGAATGTTAAGTACCTAGTTAAGTATAAAAACATCTCTGGCCTGATTGCCTTTGAGGATGTAACTAGGAGCTAGCTGATATTTTTTGACTTCCTGCACTATTTGAGAAACAGAAGTTGCAGGAGATTTTGCAGGTACTAGAGATTTATGGAGACTTCTAAGAAGGTACCCCAGCCCACATAAGACGACAAGCCAGGTTACAGTGTCATCGGTCTTACCTTTTCAGTCC
>CAUYSK010030244.1:0-30135 GCA_963575035.1 Avahi laniger
ATAACCCCTAAGCCTCTAAAAGCTTACTGGTGTTATTGTTTCTCTGTAGCCAGCAGATGTGTTAAACGTCACCCTTCTGGCTTTAGAGATGCGCTTTTCACAAATTACATGTCTGAGCTCCCCCTTTGGCCATAAAGTAGACCAGTGAATGGCTGAATAAAGGAAGTGGCGTTGGAAGGGGAGACCCGGAGCAGCATCAGTGAGCAGCGCGGCCCACTTGGACAGTGTGGAGGTCTCCCGGATGACCTCTCGCAGGTAGCCCTGTGCCCTTGCTGGCTCCTGTTTATCAACCAGCATGTGTCAATGGCTGCTTTCCCAGGCCATTTTTTTACAGCTTTAAAAATTTTTAAATAAAAAAGGTGACTGATCTGACCCTATTGGTTTAGTTATGGATTATGATCATCTCCTGTCCTGTACTATTAGTGAGTTGATTTCATGTGATTTGCAACTTCTTACTTCATAGACTTCATAGAAAGAAGTATGTTTATTCTTCCTTTTTCACCTTTTTTTCCTTGTTCCTCTTCTGTCTTTTCCTCTCTTATCTTTCTCATGTTTTCTGTCCATTTCTCTTTTTCCTTCTCTTCTCTTCCAGTGTAGTTTCCTTTCTCTCTTCTCTCTTTCTTCCTTCCCCTCCTGTTCTCTCGCCCACACGCCCTCCTCTTCCCTGCTGCCAGCTGCTTCACCTGGACACCTCTAATTAACACTGTCATTAGAAAAACTGATGACTGGATATTAGGAACAGAATGTTTTTTAAAAAGTACTTCAATTAAAATCCTGTTTTCTAAATAAACAAATATCCCTAAAACACCCAGTTTATCTGTATATATCACTTAGTATCCTTAAAAATGTCTTCCAGCTAAAAAATATGTTACCACTTAAATCACTGAATTTACAGAAGCGTAATAAAACATTTTAACACTTTCTATTTGACTATAAAAGTAACACATGCTAATAATATAAAGATTTGAAAAATACAGAAAGGCACAAAGAGGAAAATGAAAATTATTTACAATCTAATCATGCAAAGAAAAGCAATAGCAAATGTGTTTAAAATAACTTTATTTTTATTATAAAAGAAATATATATCCAATGTGGCAAATTTGTAATTTTCAGTGAAAGTATAAAAGAGAAAATAACCATTATCCAACCATTGAGGAATGACTATGATTAATATTAAAATATATATTTCTTTCCTGTATTTTCTATATATTTCTACAAAGTTGGATTCATGTAGAACATACGGTTTTGTTTCTTTCATTTAATCTCTTAAACTGAACGTTTTTCTATGTCATTAAAAACATATCACATTTTTTATTTGCTGCATACCATCCCATTGTGTAGATGTTACGCATGCAGTTTGTTTCCTGGTCCATTGTTGGTGGTCATTTAGGTTGTTTCCTATTATTCATCATTATAAATATTACAGTGATGGATATTTTTCTACACAAACTGATTTTCTTATTTGGAATCAGTTCTTTCAGAAAGAATTTTGAAAATGGAGTTTTGGGGTCAAAAGTATGTATTTCTGAGGCTCTCAATGCATACTGTCCAGAAAGACAGTCACAGTCCTCACTTTCCCAGAGTGTCTGCCTGACTGTGATATCATGACATGACCAGATTGATAGAGTAATTGCACAGTTTTACTACAGAAGAATTTAAAATTTTTATTTCCAGATTTTAATTGGGATCAACCTTCCATCAATTTTAATAGCAATAAAAAAAAGAAAGAATGAGTTTTTTGTATTTTTTTAAAAAAGTATTCTTTTTATTTTAGACCAGTTTCAGATTTATAGAAAAGCTGCAAATATAGAACAGAGAGTTGTATACCTGGCATTCAGCTTTCCCTATTGTTAACATCATCATATGATACTAAGTTGTATTAGTCAAAACTAGGAAACCAACACTGGTACATTTCTAGTAACTAAATTGTACACTTATCTAGGGTTCACTAGTTTTCCCTGATGTCAGTTTTCTGTTCCAGGAGCTTATCCAGGTCATCACATTACATTTAGTTGTCATGTCTCCTTTGCCTCCACTGGGCTATGATAACTTTGTACTCTTTCTTTGTTTTTGATGACCTCGTCATTGGAGGAGCACTGGTCAGGTATTCTGTAGAATGCTCCTAAATCTGGTTTGTATAATGTTTTTATCATGGTTAGACTGAGGTAATGGGTTTTGAAGAAAGAGTGGTAAAATGCCATTTTCATCACGTCATATCAAGGGCACGTGTATCAATATAGCTTACCACTATGATGCAACCATTGATTACCTGGTTGAGGTAGTGTCTGCCATGCTTCTCTATTGTAAAGGAAATTTTGTCCTTCCCTTCCTTTTTTTTTTTTTTTTTTTTTTTTTCGAGACACAGTCTTGCTCTGTTGCCTGGGCTAGAGTGCCTTGGTGACAGCCTAGCTCATTGCAACCTCAAACTCCTGGACTTAAGCAATCCTCCTGCCTCAGCCTCCCAAGTAACTGGGACTATCAAACCCAGCTAATTTTTCTATACTCTGTGGAACCAAGTCACTAAACATAGCCTACAGGAAAATCAGAGTTAGGGTTGGGGGAGTTATGTTTCACCCCTGGAGGGAAAAGTATTTACATAAACTACTTGGAGTTCTTCTGTACAGGAAGATGTTTGTAGACATCTTCAGATGTAAATTTAGGATTTGTAGACTTAGGTGGGATATAGATAAAACAACTGAAGACAGCTTATTGCAATGACCTGTAGCAAAAATAAGTGCAGTATTTCCTATTTTATCTAAACTTAAAATCGACGATACCCAAGACAGTGAATATTTAATCATATCATCTGAAAGAGATTCAAAGTATTGTATTTTAATCTTATGAAATTAAGTGTGTCACATAGACATAACCACTGGCAAATGCTTTTAAAATAACTCTTTCTTTTGTTTATAAGAGAAGCATCAAATGTAGCAAATTTAGAAGTTATAGAAAAAGTGTAAAAGAGACAATAGTCATTATCTTTATATTTTTACTATGATCAGATTTTTTGATTATACCTTTATGCTTTGCTTAATGATACTATTCATCAGTAATTTGGGGATCATGGATTAAGTGTCAAACAAGTTGGCATTTGCATCAGGAAAACTCATCTCCAAGAACATTGCCCTGAACAGGATTAAGGTTACTAAAAAATGTGAGGACATTTTATCACATGCAAAAGCGTGGGGACATTTCAGCTGTCATTCAGGGTGCTTCAAATGTTCCATAGTACTCACCACATACTTTGCAGAATTGAGTAAATTATTAGTGCTATTTAAGTCTTGACAAGAATGTTGTATTGTTTTAGTGTATAATTATTCTATTATTAGAGTTTTTTTAACAGTCTGTGTCATTTATCATTTCTCTTTTATGAATTATTTAAGGCATAAGCATTTTTAAGTGGTGAATTAAAATAGAAGTAGACATATTTTTAAGTTTGAAAAACGCTGAATTTAATGTTATAATCTCTTCAATGTTGATGAGGTTCCTCATTGTCTATTTAAATTTATTAAAAGTATGTCTAATTAATCTAATTATTTTTATTTTCAATGTTCTTGAAACCATCAAAAAGTTTTCAAAGGTGACAGATGGAGCATGTTTCCTCTTCTTCCCAACAGTAACGGAATAAGAGCAGAGCCGTGTTAGGGTAGGAGATTTGGACACAATTCTAGAGGATGGGAAGTGGGACAAGCAATAATCATGCTCTTTGGCCAGGCGAGCCACAGCTCAGAGTGTGCATATAGACAAAGAAAGTAGATTTGACCCAGGAACCCCAGAGGCGCTTGAGACTTAGAGATATTAGACACGATGGCAGGCACAGAGGGTGGAGGCGTGGATCTCAAAATCGAATCACTCTCTGCTCTCACCACCTCAGGCAGAATTATGATCACCAGGTGTCTGTGCCCTAAGCAGCAGGCTAGAGTTTTCCTCTCTGCCTGAATTAAATGACCCAAGAAAAGTGATCTTTACATTCAGACATGTGGGAAATTCTCCGACCGTAAAGATCTACTTAACCACATCCTCACTTGAATGGTCACAAGCCCCATATATATACACAGAGTGCCTAACCAGCTTTTCTGTACCCCCTACATAAATATAGACAGATAGGCAAGCATGTCAAGACGTTTTAGGAAAACCTCCAACATGAAAGAAGCAGAGCAAGGTAAATAAACAGGAAAAATCAGCTTTGGAGAAATCAGATAATGCAGGAAGCAGAAAGGAATGTAACAAACCAACCGGCAAACCTCAAAAATTTTAATTAATATCCTTAGAAATATTCTATAACATATTATGTCCATAAAGCCAGAAGAGGATATTGTGAAAAAGAAAAACTGGAGACCAAGGAAGAACTCTCTGAAAAAAATAAAAAAAGAAAAGATTGATGAAATTTAAAAATAAATCAATAGAAATATTGAAAGATGAAGCCAAGAGAATCTTTCAAAAAGTAGATCAAGAGGACTAAGAATTGGAAACTATAAAAGAAGAAATGTTAAATGCCATGCCATATATTTAAGTAGATATTATGTATTAAAAATGTTAGACATATTCTGGTATAGCTGCAGAAAGCAGAACTAAGGTGATGAGTGGAAGGTATGGGGACATAGACTTCTCATACCATAAAGGGAAGAGGTTTCTAATAATTAAAACAGTTTAGCGGTAGTGGATGCCTTGAGAACAGTCTTTCCTAACTGGAAGTGCATTTGTGGATGTGGATGAGTGTAGTTGAGGAAGTAGTTCCTATCAATGGAACCCTTGAAGAGTCGTGCCGTGCTAAGGTTCTCCGATTTCATAAGGAGCTGGCATTGTTTCTGGAATAATGCTGTGAGTCAGGCACTGTGACAGGTGCTTCCTCATATTTCATTTGTTTTTTGCTAACAGCTGCACCAAACATGCAATTGCCCATGTCTCACATTGAGAGTCCGAGATTCAGCCATCAACCCATTTACCCAGCCTCACACAGGAAGAGAGCATAGAGTCAGGACAGGAACGCAGACCCAGATTTAGCTCTAAGCCCAAGCTGTCCGCATGGTGTCAGTGTTTCTGCATCTGCGGGTTGTCCGTTACTTGGAAGTGAAATTAATTTTGTGTGTTGGAGCCAGAATTTAAAATAAATGAGATAGAATAACACGGAATGGAATAATTAATATCAGGATGCCTCCCACATAGGAAAAGGTGGAAGCATTGCTTCCTGAAACATTTATTTGGGTATGTACTGGGGTCACACATGAAATGCTCTTTGCACTGTGGGTCACAGCTGACACCCTAACCTCGTAGACCCTTGGCATTCCTGGCTTCCCTTCCCTTGACTTCCCTAGTGTGTCCACTTGGTGACCCATTCCTACGACCACTCCTCAGGTGTGTTAGTTTCCTGGGACTGCTTTAACAAATTACCACAGACGTAGTGGCTTAAAAGAATTCTCTTTCAGTCTGTGAGGCCGAAAGTCAAAAATTAAGTGTCGCCAGAGCTGCCTTCCTTCTGGAGGCTTCAGGGGAGAATCTGTTGTCTTGCCTTTTTGATTTTCTAGAGACTGCCTGTGTTCCTTGGCTTCTGGCCCCTTCCTTATATCGTTGTAACCTCTGGCTTCTGTAAGTACATCTCCTACTCACTCTGATCCTCCTGCCTCCCTCTAACTGTTATACTGACCAATCCTGACAGTGCAGAGCAATCTCCCCTTCCCAAGATTCATAGCTTAATCTGCACACTCCCTTTTACCATGTAAAGTAATCCAGGGATTAGGCTGTGGACAGCTTTTGGGAACCATATTCAGTCTGCCACACCAGTCTTGCTTGCACACTCTGAATGCTTAAACTTTAACAATCTCTTTTCTGATCACTGCTTCCTCTGCGTTCAACTTTGTCATTTCCCTTGGCTGGCTTTTTGGTGGATCTCAATCTCAGCTGAACCTTCAACCTTGGTCCTTAAAAGGTTGATTCCTTCCCTCATTCCTCAGAGAAGTTTCCCACATGCCTCTCCTACTTGCGGTAAGCAGGAGATCTCACCTTCTACTTAAAGAGAAAAGGGAGTTCCTGCTGTGTACTATGTCAACTACTCTCCTCTCTTTTCTCTCTGTGCCATCCTCGAAGGAGGACACGGTATTTCTAGTCACACTGAAGTATTAGAAAACAGTGGATGGTTTACTGAAGAGTTCATAGGTGAAAACGATAAAGGAGTTTATGTTGTAGATTTCCTATCATGCTCCAAGGATAGCATCCCCATTTCCTTCCTGCAAATCTTTCACTTCAGTGGCCAATTGGTGTGTCTGTCTCTATGCATCCTTCCCCTTCCGGCATTTTCATCTCCAGGGCGCCCCTTTCTCTGCACCCGGATTATCTCTGGGCCTCTCATCTTTTCTCTTCTTTCTTAAACACAGTTATTTAGGACTTTCTCAGCTCCCCTCTACCTACCATTTTAATGTTGTCTTCAAAGATGTAAAAGTCTATTATACTAAGTAGGAAGATTTTGTTTATCTTAAGCGAAAAAACACTACAGTTCCTCAGACCTGTTCTCCTTGGAGAGCAGAGGGGGATTACTCATGACTAAAATGGATTTATTCTGCTATAGCTGTGATGTTAGTGGGACATAGAAAGTGGAGACCCTGAGTGTGAGCATATTCTTTAAACAAAGAGCCCGAGGGAAGGCGATTCTTTGTCTTTTTGTTTTAAAGATATGATGAGGATATTAATATTTATTAGTGTCTCTATTCATATCTTTAACACCTCATTCCAGAGTTCCTCTTCATTTTGCTACCTTTTCTCTGTTCTCACTCGTAGTGAAGTTGATATGCTGTCAAATTTCCTCATGTTTAGCCTCCGCCCATCACTGAGCCATCAGAGGTGGCAGCCCCTTTGCCCCAGGGCATCATTAAACATTCCTGGTGTGCTGCATGTCAGGCTGCCACAGTGAGGAGGAGATTCACCTTTGTGGCGGAAGCCACAGTCTTGTCCCCAGGGGTGGGAGCTCTTCCCCGCCTCACCGATGAGGGTGAAAGAAGAGGAAGTCCCAGGAAGGGCTTTGTGTCCTTACAGGGGAGGGCGGTTTCTGGCTTGGAAAGGATGGCCTGCTGTGTCATAGCTAAATCTGCCACAGTGGCTTTCTGCCCCCCATGGGGAAAGTGCTTTCACTTCTGGAAGCCTGTTCTCTCCCATTGTTCTCCCTAATAACATGTTTCCTGGGCTTCCAATGTGCTAGCAATTTTTATTTCTTCCTTTTAGTTGGACACCTACCTCATTTTCTGGTGAGACATGGCAAACGTGGGTACATGAATTGCTACTTAGAGAGACAAAATAAAATAAAGCAAAGACAGAAATTCTGAGAAGCAGAAAACCTTCCTGAGAGAAGATGTTTGGGAGCAGGAGAAGTAGTCAGAAATGACCGGAAGACTCTGACACCCCTCCTTTTGCTCAGGACTATAAAGATGGTGTTGTCAGGTGGGGCCCTTTGTGAGGCCCTGCCCCGTTCCTGGGGACAGTCAGTATTCAAGAGAAGTTCTGAGGAGACTTTTGGTTGCTACAGTGTCTCTTAGCTGATGCTTCTTGATTTTGTTGGTGTATCCAGGAATGCATGGTTTCAGATGTCATGAAAATTCCTTTCTTCGTTTTCGAGAAGAAGGGGTTCTGTAGAGTTCTTCAGCATGTATGTCAGGTCATCTTCTTTCAGACTGTTCTTTTTATTCTTGACATGAAATGATTTCACATTCATTTCACATTTCAAATCTGAAACATTTATTCAACTAGGGTATCTAGTTACTGGAATATTTTTAACTTTTTTTTTGGGGGGGGCACCTTTAATTGCCCTGATCTACCAATATGTTATGGATATTCTCTGTGGACCTCGAGTTCAGGGGAATGTTCTTCACAAACTCAGTCAGTGATTGTCATAGTTGAAACTTCTTTTGATTAAGGCGAACTAAGAGTTTAATTGAAGCCATTATTGGTATTTTCCCATTTCCTCAGTGCTATGCCAGTTGAGGGATGGAGAGATTAAAAACAGTCAAGCATTACCTGATGGAAAAGTGCTGTTTTTCAAAACATGAAACATGGATTATCTATACTAGAAACCTCAGGATGCTTGCTAAACTGCAGATTCCTGGGCATCACACTGGACTTACTGAATCTCTGGGCAAGGCTCCTGGGCATACTTTTTTTTTTTTTTTAATAAGCTCTCTATGTGATGTTTTTGCATGCTAAAATTAGAGAACCCCTGAACTAGGGGGTCATCAAATACTTCATTCTCTTTGGTGGTTGCATTTTTAATTTCTAAAGATCCACTTTACTGGACTGAATGGCTGTCTACCAGTAATTTACTCTTTCTTCTGTAAAGCCATAGTTGGTGAATCTGTGGGAAAAGCTCTTGGGAATTATAATGGGATAAATGCACTCAGTTCTAAGTATTATCAAGTGAGAAATAAAGATAAACCATTAAGAGGCAACTTTTCTGCCCTTATGTAAGGAGATTTTCTTCTAAAACCCCAAACTGAGTACTCCCAGAAATAAAAAACAGTGTTAACCATACTGCAAGATGAGGAAATGATTGATTGAGTCACAGGGAGGGTTGAGATGCCATCATCATGAGGACGTCCATAGAGATGGCAACATTTACTGAAGGCCAGGCACTGTTTGGGGTCATTTTCATGTATTACCTCATTCAGTTCTCACCATAACTTGTAAGGAAAAAAACATTTTGCCATCACCATTTTACAGATGAGGAGACTGAGGCTCAGAGAGACCAAATTAATTGTGCAAAGCTACACTGCTTGTTAACGCTGGAATTGTGTGTTGAACTTGGCCTGTATGCAGAGTCTGACTTTCCACTAGAGGAAAACAAACTGTGCTGTAGATTCTGTTTCCAGTAGAGGAGGCCGCGACTTGGCATCCATGGTTGATTTAGAGACTTGGAAGTTAAGTCTGTCGAAGATTTCAGCCCTAATTCATTTGAAGAAATCCCAGTTTGGGAATTGTGCTTAATTCTGCCTGAGAGATGCTCTGAAAACCAAACTCTCAGGCTGAGAAGATGTCTGCGATGTGCTGGAGGCTTAAGTAGAAGCCCTGGCCATGGCTTCCAGCTCTGAGACTCTCTGAACAAGGAAGAAAGAGGATCTGTCTCCTTTCAGATTATTCCAGATAGCTCTGTCACCACTGGTTTTCCCCTGGTTAGTGCGGTATCGGTTGCTGCTTTGTGTTAACTAAGGACAGGCCTCTCTGTAGAGAATGAAGAAGATCCTCATCTACTCCCTGCTCACTAGTGAGACCCACAGACTTCACGGTCAGGAGAAAGTTCCTTCTGTGGCTGTGAGGAGAGGGAATGTTGGAATTGATCTTGCCAAGAATCTTGGGTGTAGGCTGTGTGGGCCTTTATACCGCCTCCTCCTCATCCCACCGGTGTCTGAGTCTGGGCTGTGATTTGGGTGTGTTGGGCTTGAGGCCCCCCGCCGTGGCTCTATCAACTCAGGGTCTGACAGTGCCCCTGACAGCCATAGCAGTTCCTTCTTGCTTCCTTCTCTCCACCCTTGTGTATCAGATCCTGTCTACCATGTCCATGGGCTCACACCTCGCCCTTCCTCCTTCTGCTCAGAATCTTAAAGACACTGACATGTGGAAATGTTAGGTTTACATTTGTGAGAGCCCCTCATCCCCTTGCACAAATACACATACATCCCCCTCTCTCCAGCTAACCCACTGCCATTTTCTCTCTGAGAACAACTGCCTTGCTCGCCTGCCATCAACTTCATGTCACGCCCTGCTGAAGGGGTGACGCTCTTGTTCATTGTGTCAGAGTGTGGGCCCCTTCTTCTAGCCCAGAGATGGCTCCTAATCATTTCACTCCCTGGTATTCCTCCCATCTGGCTGGGTGGACAGCACCTCTCTGCCTGTGACAGCAAAGGACGAGTTTTGCCAGTGTGGCAAGTGGTAGCTTTCACATATATGCCTTTGTCAGTTTCTACAGAAGCCCTGAACTTCTGGCCCAGACATCTCGGACAATGTCCCTTAGGCTATCATAATAGTTAATAGCTGACACTTATTAGGTGCTTACTATGTGCTGACACTCATCCAAGCATTTAACACTAACTCATTTAATCCATATGACATTCCTTAAGAAGTGAGTTAATAAGTTACTGTCACTATTCCTATTTATTAGACAAGGAAACTGAGGCCCAGAGAAGTTGAGTCACTTGCAGCGAAGAGATGACTCAAGCAGATGGACTCGAGGGTACTTACTTTCAAGCACCACTTTATACTGTGTTTTTTGTGGGTGATGCCATGATAAAATGACCTACTGTGCACTTATTGAGTACCACTGTATGACAAGGCCTCTGTTAGGCATTTTATGTACAGTGTCTCTGATAGTCTCAACCCTGTAAGTTAAGATAGATTTTGCCCCATCTTACAGATGAGAAAACTGGGGCTCATTGTGGTGAGTAACTTGACTGAGATCACACAGCTCATGCTGTTTCTGTTAAGCCCTGTTATAACTTTTTGATCTTATATCCTTTTGGAACCCATTTTGTCCCTTTTCCAATGAATGGATGTTTTTTCTGCTATGTGGACTCTAAACTGCCACCTAGCAAGTTGGGTGTGGTCTTTGTATACTAGGCTTGCGTCAGGCTTCTCCAAAGAGCCTCTGAGAGGGGTGAAGACTGGTAGGTTGATATTCTAGGACTCCTGGGACAACTCCCTCTATAAATAAAGCTGAGCTTCTAATTCTGCATGATCACAGCACCAGTCCCAGGCTCCGTCTGGGATATCCGCACCCCCTCCACTCTGGCGTCAGGACAGCCCTTGTCCTGGTACATTTATTCCCAGTGATTCATTTTAATTTTGGCGAATGTTGCATTTTTTACATCTAGTCTCTTCTGTTGATTCTCTGAGGTCTGTGTATAGTACGTTGGTGTTCTTGATCTGGCTCCTGATTTGCTCATGAAAACCAAACTGTTGTAGTGAAATAAGTCATATTTTTGCACTTTGTTTTCTTTTAAGGCAAGTTTGCTCTTGATTTGAATATGGTGAATATGCTTATGGATCTCTCTCCTTCCCTAGTTGGCCAGTCTCTAGAAATAAGCTGTCCAATATCAGAGCCCCTAACTTCCTGTGACTATTTAAATTTAAAATAATAATTAAATTTGAATAATATTAAAAATTCAGTTCCTCTGTTACATTAGCCACATTTTAAGTGCTCCATAACCACAGGGGGCTAGGGCTACCAAATTGGACAGTCGTCATCACAGAGAGTTCTATCAGACAGAGCTGTTTCAGAACAGAGAGACCAGATCTTCTGTCTGTATTGCTATATTCCTCTAACACCTGCCTGGCACATGGCAACCACCAGGTGGGTGCACCGGATGCCTTCCTGACTTAAGCCCATATTTCCTCAAATGACATAAGTCACTAGGGCTGCCAGGACTCACATGGAACATCTTCATGAATTGATGGCATCACCAGTCACTCTCCTCTTTGGCTCAATAGAGGCCAGTCAGGGAGCTCTTGGCGTCACAGCAGAGGGTGGGACATTCGGGGGGAGTCTTCCCAGTGATTGGAAAGACTTCTCTTTATTCTGAAGCTTCTATAATCTCTTGACTTCTACTTTCTGCTGACTTATGATCCTGGCCACATACAAAATGAGAAAAAGTTGTCTGTCTCTTGCAAACCAGCAACAAGAAAGTTATTAGGAATAATTCTGGGAGCCTCTCATGGCCTTAGGACTGTGACGAGTGTTTTGGAAGCTATAGAAGTTCAATCTTGTCTTTGCTGTCTGAAAGCATCTGCCCTAACTGTCTTCTGTCTCCTCTGAACCACAGCACTGGAATCAGTAGCACCTATGGAGGTGACACATGTGACTTCTATGGAAGTGACACTATGTGACTTCTATGGAAGTTGTCACTATGGAAGTGTCATCCAGTGGGTGCTGTGTGCAGTGGGGATGGGCCTCATGATACAGGACTCCAGGTCTGGGGTCAAGGCCCAGTGCTACAGAAGCCTGGGGGCTGGTCTCTTGGGCTGTGTGAACACTTTTTCAACATGAAAACACCAGGGCGTTGCTGTTCCCTTTCCTGCTGTTTAATGAATATCAGCCTTGTCTTCCTGGCTGTGTTGCAAACCTTGAGGGCAAGGTTCATTACTTTTCTTACAGCTCCTAGCACAGAGCTGACCTGTAATAGATGCAGACTGATACTCTGTGAGGAGGGTTTCGGGGGTGCTATTTTATCCCCTCTCCCATCTATGTGATGGGAAATAGGTGGTATCTTCCCAATGTTCCATGCACTATAATCAGATATCTTGGGTACCTTTTGCTCCCAAACTATTTTTTTCTGTTCTTGATTTCAGAACTTATTCATTATGTTGTCTTTGTCACTATGTGAATACACAAATTGATCTGATAACTTCTGAGATTTTCAAAGGAAAAGGAATTTCCAGAGCAGGGTGATGAGTTTTGGAAGCACTGTTCCATCGTACGACAACAGGGGGCGCCATTCACATTTCTTTTACAGTATCATTGGCTCTCCCTTGAGGCTGCTACGATTTACATATGGTACTCCTGAAAGCACAAGAGCACAGGGTAGGTGACTCTTCAAGATCTCTGGGCTCTATGACTCTAGAACACTCTATTCACAAATGCTTTGTAAGATGCTGCCATTTTCCCACTGGATCCCAAATTGCTGTCACTAACTGAAGTATACTGTCACAGACATTAAGATAACTAATACTTCGAAGCAAGTTGAGGAGGAGGCAGGAGAGGTTGTGGGTAAACTATTCTCAGTTTGAGACTGTTCTGAAGGGTGTGACTGTCCTTCCCCATCCTTGCTCAGCAGAGAACAGTGGAGGTTCAATGCCACCCAACTCACACCAAGGCATCTCAGCCCTTTGTCTTTTCCCTACCGCCTGGGCTTGCCATATCCTACTGAAGAAATGTGAAGAGTCTGATTTTACAGGTCGGGGAAATCCACCCACCTTAGCAAAATCTTTTCCATTGGCCAGTCCCTAATACTTGAAATGAACTAGTAGACATTTTGTGTTTGCGTGTGTGTCAAATAATTCTTCCCATAAAGAATTAAGGATAGGCTTAAAACTTATGGGTGTTAGAAATCAAGATAGTGGTTACCCTTGGGGAATGTTAATGGGGAGTGGGAAAAGGGAGTCTCTCAGCTGCTGGTAATGTTCTATTTCTGCATCTGGGTGTTCCTTTTTATGAAAGATTTATGGAGATTTACAGTTATGATTTGCATATCTTTGCATATTTGTAATACTTCAAAATAAAGTTTATTTACACTTGATCTTAGCCAAAAGGCTGAGAAGCAATAAAAAATAAAGTTTATTTAAAATAATTTTTAGAAGATATCCTTGGGAAGCATTCACAGATATTTATAACTTAGTTAAAGCAAGCAGGTGAACTTATGTCTACAAGAGAGTCAGCAGTGTGCCAAGACCTCCAGATGCCAGGAGAAGAGCAGTTGACAGAGGAGATGAAGGGGAATGGATTCTCTTCGAGCTTCAGCCTGGGCCTCATTCTGCCCAGGTTCTTTGGAATACCCCGTGCCAGCCTTTAAATCATGGACACTTTTTCCTCAATTCCATTTCCATTCTCCTTTAAAGGTGTAAGAGTAGTGAGCAGCTTCCAGAGAAGACTGAATTGAAGAGTGCTTGCTTTGGTTCAAGAACTGGAACAGAGGAAGGTGATTCTCTTGAGCAATTAGCTTCAGGGAAAGTGTGGGGCCAGCCCTTTCTTTGGAAAGCAAACCGTGGATGATTTCTTCCAGCATGGCCGGGCTGCGGTTAGACGAAAAGAAAGCAATAAACCACGACCACATGTGTACCAGATGCACAAAGCTCCATGTTTATGTGTTGGGGGAGAGAGGAGATGCAGAACTCAGCTAGAAAATCCCCCACCTCACTCTCCCCACAGTCAGCTGATGTCTCTTCACCCTTTCCCGTGATGCATGCACAGGCCCTGGAGCCGGCAGCCAGACTTGCCTGTGAACAGGTCCTCTGCTTGCCTCCTAGCTGGTGAGTCACCAGCTCTCCTCGGTCTCCATCCAGCTTCTGAGAAATACTGAAGCTGAACGGGAGATTTCCACATGCACGCTGACAAGGCCCGCCTTGCTGCGGGATGCAAGCGGAGTGAGCCTTTAGGAAAATGCTTGTTTGGCTCTCAGGCATTCTCATTTGTGTTGCTCATAAAATAGGTATTATGTTCTCAAGTGGAGTTCCATCTGTTTTCTTTGGGTCCAAAATTTGAGGCTGAAGAAATACCATTAAATCCTTCTTCTTAGAGTTGCCTTCTGTTGTTTTTTTCCTTCAAGGACATCAGTATTGGGTTGATAGCTGCTGCACAAAGGGTCCCAGGTCTAGCCATCCCTGGGGACTCCTGGACTTCTGCTTCATTTCCATGGAAAAAATCAGCTTCATGAGCAACAGGCTCATGCTCTCCTCTCGCACCTGGTCTCTGACTCAGAGAAGAAATGGAACCAAATCTGAGCATTGCACGGAGTCTGTTTCCAGCTATTTTATTGCAATTATTTGGAACCTCTCTCTGAGCCTTTCAATTCTTCCTATCCCAGAGGTCTTACTCAGAGAAAGGTATGGAGAAAAAAATGTTATGTCTCCTAAGGAATGTCAGGACAAAAGCAAATTATGTCAGATGTGACCACTGTTGCGGTTGGTATTACCCCTCTGCATTTGTGAAGCCGTTTGGCACTTTTGTAAGCTTTGTCGCATTTGATTCTCTTAACAGCCCTAGGAGGTAGTAGGCTTTGCCCCCCTTTACAGATGACAACACTGTGGCTCAAAAAGTCACACAGCTATGCTTATGACTCCCAGAAAAGTGATCTTTTTTCCTATTATCCTTGTAATTAAAGATATTTTAAAGTCAAAAACCAAAATAGAAAGCCAATTGTTAGGTTTATGTTAAGATTGGGTTTTACACTAGCTGCAATGAAGCAAACATTTTGGAAAGACACCCAAGTCCAGGGCTGTTCACTAGAAAGCAGCCTCCTTCTTGGCTGGAGCCCCTCTGGCCTCCTAACTGTGGGGGCTGCTCCGCAAGTCTTCAGACTCATCTGTGGAGTAGAGCAGCCCTGGGTTGCTGAGAAGCGGTGAGGGGAGCTTGAACTTTGGAAACCTTTTGCAGTTTCCCTAAGCCTCCAATTTTTCCAAGTTTAATTTTGAAAACTTAACATTCACTGAACTGCTAGATTGACTCTGGAGTCCCTAATACAATGCAATGACATAAAATCAGAGATCTGGAAAGAACCTGGTAAGGTTTTGACCCAGACCCTTTGCTAAGAGCTTTGTGTATATTAGCTCATTTGCTCTTCATAGCAAGTCTTGATTATCCCATTTTTCAGCTGAGAAACCTGAAACTGAGCAAGTAATTTGCCTAAGGTCTCAGAGTTAATAAGTGGAGGACTAATTGCAGCTTGAACTGAGTTTAATTCCTGTGTCTGAGCTCATGGTCCTTCCAGTGTGATATTGCAAGCAGGCCGTCTAGGGCAGGCCCTTTGTTTTGTAGACAAAGCATTGCGATCCGGAAAGTTAAATCCATCCAAGTGCCTCAAATGGGAACTAAGAAATTTTTCTAAAAGGACACAAAAGTTATGGGTTATACCATTTCTAGATGTGATCTCTGAAAGGAATTTCTGATGGACCAGAGTTCTCATAATATCCCTGATTCCCATCTCTGTGAAATGAGAATGCTCCTTTTTCCTAGAAACTGACAGAGGGCCTCTCACTGCAGACCCCTGAAACTCAGCCTCAGATCAAGGACTTAACATTATGTTTCTTTGTTTTCTTGAGTAAAGAATGGCATTAAACACTTCTGTCAAACAGGAGGGAACACGTGGCTGAAATACCCATATTCCAAAAGTCATCAGTGGAGTGTGGGGCATAGTTATCAGCTCGGTAACAGGGCAACCGGGAAGCACTGGCTCTTAATTTGAGATCCACAGATAACCAGCAGGGCTTTAGAGTAGTCTGTGAACCTGAAACATTGTAGACTACATTTTGGACACATGTATATGTGCACTTTTTTCATCAGTGTCACGAAGGGATCCATGACCCCAAAACGTTTTATAACCATGACTAGAAAGATATTTCATTAAATTATTTGTGTGTAGCTCTTCTGTGACAGCAAATGTCAGACTATGAAAGCACTGGTCTTCGGAGTTTCAGAGATCATTGTGATCTATATAATTTTTCACTTTACTAAATTTTTTCTTGTATAGATGGAGTTGATTCAAATAAACCTTATTGAATATATTTTACAGACTGGATTTTTCCATCTACCACATGGAGACTTTTTCATTGAGCCTGTGAAAAAGCATCCACTGGCTGAGGAAGGGTACCACCCACACATCGTTTATAGGAGACAGAGGCGGAGAGTTCCAGAGACCGAGGAGCCAACCTGTGGATTAAAGGGTACAGTGACTTAAACGTCCTAATGGGTTGAGGAGTTGTTTTTTTTTTTTTTCTTTTAACACCAAAACTTATTCATTCATTCATTTGTTGGTGGAAATTTGGGTTGTTCCCAGTTTTTATCTAGTACAAATAAAGCTACTATAAACATTTGTCTATAAGTCTTTATAAAGACATAATTTTTCATTTCTCTTGGGCAAATATCTAGGAGTGGACTGGATCATATGCTATGTATATGTGTAATTTTCTAAAGAGACTGTTAACTGTTTTCTAAAGTAGTTGCCTCATTTTACATTTCTAGCAGCAGGGTGTGAGACTTCCAGTTCCTCTATACCTTCACCAACACTTGGTATGGTCAGTCTTTTTAATTTTAACTATTATAATAGGTGTGTAGTAGTATCTCATTGTGGTTTTAATTTGCATTTTCCTAATGACTATTATTTGCCATTTGTATATCTTTTTTGATGAAATACCTGTTCGAATCTTTTGCTGATTATTTTTACATTGGGTTATTTGTTTTCTTTTTATTTTATTTAAAAAAATGTAGAGGTTACAAATGTTTTTTGTTACATAGATGCTGAAGTCAGGGCCTTCAGTGTACCATTATCAGAATAATGTACATTGTACCTGACAGATAGATTTTTATCCCTCACTCCCACCCTTCCCCCTTCTTAGTTTCTAATGTCTATTATGTCTCTTTATGACCATATATATCCATCATTTAGCGCCTACTTATAAGTGAGAACATATGATATTTGTTTTACCATTTGTGAGATACTTCACTTAGGATAATAGTCTTCAGTTTCACCCAAGTTGCTGCAAAAGACATTATTTCAGTCCTTTTTATGTCTGAGTAGTACTCCATGGTGTGTGTGTGTTTTAATATATATGTGTGTATATATATATCTGTATTATATATCACACATTTTCTTTATTGACTCAACAGTTGTTAGGCACTTAGGTTGGTTCTATATCTTTGTGATTGTGAATTGTGCTGTGATAAATGTTCAGGTGCAGATGTCTTTTTGATATAATGACTTCTTTTCCTTTCGGTAGATACCCAGTAGTGGGATTGCTGGATTGAATGGTACATCTACTTTTAGTTCTTTGAAGAATCTTCATGCTCCTTTCCACAGAGGTTGTACAAGTTTACATTGCCACCAACAGTTTATAAGTGTTCCCTTTTCACTGCATCCATGCCAACGGTGTTGTATTAAAACATGATCTATTCTTATTCAAGTCTGTTATCTCCTCTGTATTCTGTTTCCAGAAACTATGTACCCTTATACAAATTATTTCACTTGTCTATACTCAGGTCTCTTTGTATTCTTAATGGGAAGGGGAAAAAAAGCATCTCCTACATCTTTGCCACATTAGTTAATGGTACTCATAAGACATTCATAATGGCAAATTTTTAAAAAACTCTTTAGAACATTCTAGAGGAAAATGGTCAAAGACATCATGATTTTCAGTATTAGCAGTGTTATAATACATTAGTATGAAATATTACCAGACAGCTCATCACATCTGCATGTGTAAGCAGATTTAAATGTTTGATGATACCGATAATAATGTGTGAAGAGAAACCAAAAAAAAAATCAACACATTGTCAGCTGATGAATTCATTGAAGCTTCCTTTGGCTGCATGGTGTTGCGTTTGTAGTTTGCTGGGCTGTGTTCCCGGCCCTTAGGCTTCAGGAATGATTTGAACTGCTCCTCTCAGACTTGTCTGAAACAGTTTCAGGTAGTTTTCAGAAGTAAACTGACCCAAGTTATTTCCTTGCAACTAGCACATTCTCTTTAATGTGTAGGCGATAACAGACTATGCCAAAAGGGCCAATGAAAGTTGAGATTTTCTTAAATATTATATAATTTCTTCTCTCTTCAGAGGAAAAATCAATGCCAGAGGGACATTTAACAAAAGGAATCCATAATATTATTTACGTGTCTCTTTATGTGTCATAAGGATTTGAAAATCATGGGGTTAGGGAAGGTGGATCCTGATAAGGGTTGGGGGGACTCAGAACTTGAGCTTTGCAAATAGAGGAATGAACGGATGAGGGGACAAGTAACCTCTACAGACGTCACCCCTGCCCTACGCAAGATGGCAGCTTTCCCGGGAGAGTCTTCTATAATCTTAGCAAAGTATATACAGTAAGCAATAAGAAACTCTTGGGTCTAAAATGTTTTCTGTGCACAAAAAGAGACAGATATTTTAAATTCTTAACTTCAGTAAGCTATTGCAACTTTCTCCTAAACTAGGTAACTTACTGTCTAAATCTTCTAAAAGGTACTCTTCCCTGCTTGCTTAGCCCCTCTGAGTGTCAGAATCGAACAGCTTTGCTGGAAGGACCTTTGAGAGTGGTTAATGCAGCCTCCTTCCTTCACCAAAGAGGCAATTGTGGCTCAGAGTAGGGAGAGAATCTTCTAAAGCATCAAAGTAGTTGGTGTCAGAATCTAGCCAAGCTCATGAGTCTAGTTCTAGTCCACTTCAAGCTTCATACTGCCTCATGTTTATTCTTTAAGTCTTTCTTGAATATAAATCTCATTTCCTCACCGATTCTTGTGAACCCTGTTAGAGTGGGGACCCTCCTCCTCCAAACAGTATGTAGCAGAGTGTTGGGTGAAAAGAAGGAATTCAGCAAATCATTGAAATGAAACTGACAAAGAGCATTTAGCAGCCAAGAAGATGAAACTAAAGTATACTTATATCTAGTCTGTAGACACTGATAGAAAGACAAAAGAAAGGTGTCTTTTCTATGATAGATACTCAGGACGTATCAGTTGTCTGTGTTCATCTCTCTTCCTAAGACAATAAGCATGATTCAGTGCTGAAACGGTAGGTACAAATTCAAGGATATCTGATGATTTTGTGATTATGCTTAAACTACACATTTAGAATTTTAAAATCTTGGTAAGTGAAAGGTACTTGGTCATGCTGAACTGGGTAATTGCAGTGTTCTCATGTCATGTTACCCTGCAGAGATGATGGAATTCACTGACAGTAGTGGTGTGTCATTAGCCAACATTAAAGTGTGCTTCATGCTTAGGTCAGTTAATGTTGTAAAACTGGATTACCATGGTTATATTTAAAAAAAAGATCACCTTTACCATGTGGAAAGCATTTTGTTTTTGTATTGTTCAAAGCAGAAGCATCCTAGATATTGAAAAAAGATATCCTTTAAAAGTACCCTATTGCTTCAAGAGAGAAAAGGTATCAATTAATTTCTCCTAAAACCTGCCCTTTCTCTTATTTTTATTCCCATATAGAAAGGTGCCAGGAACTCACGATATGGTCCTTATCCATGTGGCCCAATTTCTTTTTGTCCAGGACTTTAATGTGATGCTATTTTGTTTCAATTTGATTAATTTTAACTGTATTTTTTTTAACTCATTATACTGGTTTTTCTGAGCCTTATATTTATTTGCTGAGCCCTCCTGAAGTTCTTGTTTTCTCTAAGATCAACTTTCTGGAATCTATGGTGAATACTGGGAAAATACCACTTGCCTGCATTACACATAGAGCAGATTTCCAAACCTCATTTTATCAACAATGATAAGCTCCTTTATCTTAGGCTTTTTGATGAGAACATGAGAACACTGGGACTTGAGTGGTGTTAGATGGAAGTGTCTGGGGGAACTTTGAGTCCAGAGAGCTGGGGATGGAGAGATAACCCTAGTCAGATGAATTGGATGACAACAGCTTCTGAGTCATCTATGACAGAAAGCATTCTGGCAGGTCAGATAACAGTCTGGGATTTCACACATCAGGAATCCAGGCTAGAAACACAGGGTCTAGTACCTGGCATGCATGCTTGTGTTCAAAATGTATTCATTTATTCATCAAATATCTGTTAGCTACCTTCTTTGTGCCAGATGCTTTCTTTGGCTCTTCGGTCACTATTGTGAATAGGATATAGTTCTTGGTCTGAAGAGCTAACAGCTTGGATATAGGACATGACCAAGTAGGGATCCAGTCCTGGTTTTATTTTTATAATATATGGTAAGACCAAGAAGAGCTATGAAATCTTAATGCATGTTTTGGATTTTTTGTTACTCCACAGTATGTTCATGCTAGGACATGTAGCTGTAATTTATTCATCTTCTCTTCTGCAGAATCTCCATTATGGGAATCTTCCACACTTGATCCAATCTCCCTGTGAGTGGATCTGAACTGCTTCCAGGCTTGGGCTCTTATACATTATGTTAAAAGGACCACTTGTGTCCATGTTTCCCAGTACACAGGTTCATAGCGATTTTATTTCACCTAGTAGTGGAATGAAATCAATAACTAATAGGATATATACATCTACGATTTTACCAGATGGTGCAAAATTGTATTCCAAAGTTGATCTTTAAGAGCAGTGAATGCAGTTCCCATTGTCCTATGTTCCATCTAATACTGGTATTCTCACTTTTAAATTTCTATGATCTGGTGGATGTGAAGTATCTCATTATGCTTAATGTTAAAGTTACACATATCCTGTTGTGAATCTGGGCCCTAAACTATGGCTTGTGGCTATAGATTTTCAATGAATAATTTTCTTCCCTATACCCAGATAGCTAAGTGTAAGTTTGCGTACTTTATTTATTGGTTTTCTGATTTACTTTTTCACTTAGTCTTTAATCTGACTTTTTACCTCTGTGAGTCCTAAACTTGTCTCTTTTCACCAGAGAAAAGGTAGGGAGCAGCAGATCCTCCAAATAGGCAGCTAGTGTCGTGTATCAGTCAGGGTTCAACCAGAGAAAAAGAACTAGTAGAAAATGTATATCAAGAGATTCATTGCAAGAAATTGGCTCACGCAATAGTGGGGGCTGGCTAGGCAGGCCCAGCATCCACAGGCAGGCTGGCCAAAAGGACAGGCTGGAACTCTTAGGCACAGAAAAGCTCAGTTCTGCTTTTGACTCAATTCTGACTTTTGACTGATTGAGTCGGGCCTACCAGATTATCAAGAATAATTTTCCTTACTTAGAGTCAACTGATTATGGGCTTTAATCATATCTTACAAAATGCCTTCATAGCAACACCCAGATTAGTGTTTGATTGAATAACTGGGACTACAGCCTGGCCAAGTTGACACATAAAAAAGATCATCACACTGCATCCTTTGCTTTTCTTTCTGAAGTTTTGCTTACACTTTTTATTTTATTTTCTTCTACTTTTTGGACTCTATTGTTAGAGGCTTAATATTTGAAGAATTTTTCAGAATATCTAATCTACTCTATTGCGAGAAATCAAAGTCTCTAGTGGAGTTCTTATCTAAGTCATTTGGAAATTTTTGAGTTGCTTTTTAAAATGACATGCACAAACATTATTAAATATTAATAAATGTAAATGGTAAAATAACATGAACCCTAGCTCATTGGAATTAACATGTCATGTCACTAATTTGATAAATCAGAACAAAGTTATAAACTTTGGGGTGTTTATAAGTTTGTTTTGATTTCATGGAAATCCAGTTAGTTACAGATTCTAAATGACCACCATACTGTCTACTGAGTCTGATCTAAAATGTTCTCAAGAGACGGTACCATTACTTTTTTTTTGGCTAACACAAAAATGTCTTGAGACAACCCACCTGAGCCTTGTCTTGAATTTCTTGATTACTTGATTGCCTTGTGATTGGAGATGGTTCATGCTTTGCTTTGCTGTGAAATAGTTAACATTTTTATTATTGTTATATACTTGTTTTTTTTATTTTTTCCCTTTATTTTTTTGAGAGGTGGCATATATTAATATACATGTGTATGCACACACACATAAATATATATATAATTAACTACTTTAAGAACTGGCAGGAGGATTGGTAAAGTGCTTAAAACTTTGACTGAGAAGGATGAGAAGACTGTTGGAAAGAATTTGGAGAAATGTACAGGGAGGTAAAATGATAACCTTGCTGGGTTTATTTCCTTAATAAAATCCAAGACCAAGACTTTAGGAACTCAGAGTGCCAGAGACCTCAGCACAGTTGCCCTCTAGCTCTGAGATACTCACTTATCCAGTCAAAAGCCTTTTTTCACCAAGCAGACCTCACGCGATAATCTTCTTTATGTTTCCTCAGCACTGGACGGTCTGTTTCTTTGCTGCTTCATCATTTCAGGTGCCCAGGTTTCCATGCCCCAGTCAGGAAACAACTCCCCTGGGAAACACGGCATCTGCTTGTCTTGTCCCCTCCAGGACACCCTGTGCCGAGCACGTGCTGTCAGCATGGCCAGGGCTGCACTGAAGTGCCCAGTCGAACCCAAAGGGCCGAGAGCACTGGGGGAGGCATTCTGAGCGGGGAGGGAGCCAAATCAGCATCACCTGATGGATGGTTCTCTTGTAGTGCAGAAAATCCTATTCTAATGAAGCGTTACTTGACATGTTAGCTATCTAAGCTCTGTGGCACTTCTCACAACTCTGCAGAGAAATGAATAAGTGCCTCCCGGCTTTGCCCTTGGTCACTCCTGGGCTGCCATCTGCTTTGAGTAGAGACAGGAGGAGGCTTGTCCTACTCTGACCAACCTCTGGCTTCATCCTTCTGCTTGCAGAGACCTGAGAGCACATCTGAGCTTTTCACCCCACTCCAGTATGCTCAACCTTGAAGCCTTCAGTGGCCCTGCTGGGAAAGTGATGTTCCCCCTAAAGAAAACCCCAAAGACTCAACTGCTAGCTTGAAAGCTCCGTGTGGCACATAAACCCCTGGCAAAGTTTTCTTCTTTAATCCATGCGCTCAGTCAACTCACATTATTACCAAGTCCTGCCACGTCTGCCTCCTAAACAGTTTCATGAAGAGTTGGCCTTTCCCCAGTGCTGTCAGTCTGTTTCAGCATCGTTACCTCTCCCTGGGATTATTGCAACAGCCTCCTAACTAGTCTCCCTGTGCCGGATCTCTCCATTAGGAGACAGAGAAATATTTCTAAACCGTAAATCAGATCCTGTCTTTCCCATGCCTCAAGCCTGTCAATGAACCTGTTGCCCTCAGGATAAAGACCCAGCTCTTTAATAAGTTTTAGGAGCTCCTTCTCGATGTGATGTCTATTTCTTTGATTTCATCTCTTGTCACTCCAAATATAGCCTTGTGCTATCCTGAACTCATTTTTATTCCTCAAAGAAGCCTTGTTTTTCATTGCCTCCAGCCCTTGCACTTAGTTTCCTTCTCCCTGAAACTTGTGCTCCCCAGTGCTTTGCTAAGTTACTTCTATTCATCCTTTAGGACTCACACGTGACTTCCATTAGAAAACCTTGTCTGCCCCTCAATCTGTATGGGATGACCCTCCTGCTCCTCCTTAACACCTACTTTGTACCCTGCCACAGGCTTTATCATACGGTGAATATCTGTCTGTGTCCCTCTCTACACAATAAGCTTGACAAGGACAGGAATTGTGTCTTCCTGTGCCCAGGGGTGTCCCCTAGATCTGACAGAGCTCCTGGCCAGGGCAGGAGCTCACAAATGTTGAACTTATAACTATTGAATTTACTGAGCATCTATGATGCTTTTGGTAGCTTATTGGATACTTATATTTTATCTATGTGGAGCTAGTTTAATCCCTGAGAATACCCACACTTTGCTGAAGAAATTGAGTGTATGCTCTGAATGGCCTGCTAGCTGCTACCTTCCTCGCTCCTGAAGAGGACTATGCAACAGAGATGAAGGTGTGGCAAGGTTGTGGCTTGTGGCTTGAGTTTGTAGCTTAAAAAAAGGCCTGCTTAAAACTCTTATTTTGAAAAAACGCAGATTATATATATAGGGATATATATATATATATATATCTCCATAAATGGATGGATGGATGGATGAGTAGCAGACAAAGAGAAAACTAAAGTGAGTGACTTCAGTTACGCAGCAAGCTCCTACACAGTGCCAGGCACTAGGTACCCAGGATACAGAGGTAAACAAAATATTGAATCAGGCAGAAATGCAGAGATGGAGGCCTGGGAGAGCTGTCAGGTGCAGAGGAGCAGGTCTGTTCTTTAGGTAGCTGCAGAAGATGGCAGAAGCCTTGAAGGATGATCATGGAAGTTGAGGCCCTGAGGGCCAAGACAGTTAGCCACAGCAACCCTAGCATGCAGAGTGCTGCTCTCTGAACCTACTGCACGCATAGTTTTCAACTTCCTGTGGGCAATGGGAGGACAAATTTTCATCCTGTCCACTAAGCATATTTCTGTCATTCTTCCAGGCTCATTTAAAATGCTGCCTCCTCTGTAAGGTCCCCTTCTCCCACACTGGACTGCCCAGGAGGACTGATGGGCCCGTTTCCTGCACTCATTCTGCATTTTGATGTGGTCCCTGTTTACCTTCTACCTCATCTCCTTCCACTCTGCCCTTTCTTTTCCACCTCCTTGAAATGGGCTTACCACAGGGCCTTTGCACTGGCTGTTTGCCTGGAATACTCCTCTCCCAGATTTCTTCATGACTCACCATCTCATGCTATTCAGGTCCCTGCTCAAAATTGCCCAACAGAGAAGACTTCCCTGACTACTATCCAGGATAACTTTCCTTCCATCATGTTGTAAACTCTTTTTTTTTTTTTTTTTTTTTTTTTTTTGAGACAAGAGTCTGGCTCTGTTGCCCGGGTTAGAGTGCCGTGGCGTCAGCCTAGCTCACAGCAACCTCAAACTCCTGGGCTCAAGCAATCCTCTTGCCTCAGCCTCCCGAGTAGCTGGGACTACAGGCATGTGCTACCATGCCCGGCTAATTTTTTCTCTCTATATATATTTTTAGTTGTCCAGATCATTTCTTTCTATTTTTTATTTATTTTTTTTTTAGTAGAGATGAGGTCTCGCTTTTGTTCAGGCTGGTCTCGAACTCTTGACCTTGAGCAATCCACCTGCCTCGGCCTCCCAGAGTGCTAGGATTACAGGCGTGAGCCACCGTGCCCGGCCCATGTTGTAAACTCCTTATCCTGCTTCATGACAGCACTTGTCATCACCTGATGTTGTAAGTGTTTTATCTACTTATTCATATTGGATTATTGTCTGTCTTCCATCAATTACAAATAAGCTTCACACAAATACTCCCTTTCTTTGCTTCTCTGCTGCATCCCCAAGTGCTGAGGACAGAGCCTGCCATAGTAATAAGCACCAGGTGAATGATGAATCATAGCTTCATTAGTGACTATCCTGTTGAACTTGTATTTTATTTCTGCCACTAGACTCATCTTTGTATTTTAAGTATCAAAACCTAGTGTCTGATGCATACTGATTGTTTGATAAATGTTGGTCCATTGATTGCATGAGTAAACGATGTGTGTTTGGAAGGGGGTGCTATAGGTGTGAGTAGACACTGATCTTATCTGGGCCAAGGGTCTGAGCATTCCAAGAGCACTCTGAGTCACCGAGGCAAGGCGAATGTCTTCTCTTGGCAGCCTTTAATGTTAATTGTGTATTTGTCCCACAGCTTGATTAATGCCAACGGTTGGGAAAACAAACATTTCCACTCCCACAGAGGCCTGTTTCTGTGCAGCAGCTGGAAATCTTATAAATAACCACAAAATTGTTTCTTTATGGGGAAGGAAGTTTACTTGTTAGATTTGAAATCAAATATTTGAGGAAATTATCGATGCACTTTATGCTCCAATCCTCCTCTCCAGGGCAGAGAAATGGATGCTTAGGGTACTTTCTGGGCCAATAAGCCAAAGACCCAAAAGTTCTAGAATTTTATTCACATTGCTGTGTGTGCCATTGATTGAGCTTCCTTTCTTCAAGAAATATTTTTAATAATTTGGTGCTTTCTATGGACCAGATACGAAGGGACACAGCTCTGAACATGTCCAGATAGACCCTGTCCTCAGGGACTTACAATCTAGTGGAAAAAGAACTTCAACAAAAATTACAAAAATCACATATATGAACACTGTGACAAAGGCTAGAAGAGTGCATAGCAGAGGAAATTGATGTGATTATGAGGGTTAGGGTTGGCCCCGAGATAAGCCATGAACGCGGGTGTAGATTCTTAGCGAGCATTTTCCCTGAGATCAGAATATCCAGCCCTTGAGGAATAGTGTCTGTCATTGGCTGAATTGTGTCCTTCCCAAAATGCTTGTGTTGAAGTCCCAAGCTCAGCACCTCAGAATGTGGCTGTATTTGGAGATGGGGACTTTGAAGAGGTGATGAAGCTAAAACATGGTCATTTCGGGGGGCCCCCATCCAACATGACTTGTTGCTTATCAGAGGAAGAGATGTGGGCACAAGCACATGCAAAGGAAAGACCACGTGAGGACACAGCGAAGGTGCCATCTGCGAGCCAAGGAGACAGGCTTCAGAAGACACCGCGAGCTGGGCCTTCCAGCCCCCAGAACTGCGAGAAATAAATTTCCGTTGTTTAAGCCGCCCAGTCTTTGGTTCTTTGCTGTGACAGCCCCAGTAGATTAATGCAGCATCCGCTGGTTATCCTGCCTACCCAGTGTGCCTCTGTTTCTTCCAAACTAGGAGCAGTTAGTTATGCTGTGCAAAAGAAGATTGTACACGTGTCAGTAAGGCTTCCTCAGGGCCGGCTTCATGGGCCATGACCAGTGGAGCCACACAGGTTCTCACTCTCGGAAGAGTTCCAGGCTTGGGATTAGTGCTCTGTGGTAGCGTTTTGAAATTCTTCCTGGTTTTATCTTTGAATTTGTGCTTTGTAAGGGAAGTCTGACGGGTCACTTGCCTTGTCGGGGCCTCGCCTCACGCACATCCTGCCTTCTGGAGTTGGGTTCCCCATCACCTTCCCTCTGGGGCCCCCTGGCTCCTCTGGTCCCACCTGGCCTCTTCCTTTCTGCTCTGATCCCACTACCACTGTGCCCCAATGTCTGGAGCAGTGACCAGGTCACATCAAAGGGGGGAAGCCTGTCTTCCATCATTGCTCTCTGCCCCCAGTGGGAGCCTGGGCACAGACATGGGGAGGGTCGGGATTGGGTGGGTGTCCCACAGGGTCTTGGAGTGGGACATGGCAGCCATCCTGCCCGTCCCAAGCTGGCATTTGGCAGGTAGCTCAGGGGCCTCTCACCACCCCATCCAGGCCCCAAACATATCCCAGTGCAGTTTGCAATCCCTTGGGGTCTGCCTGTCTGCAGTGGGTTGGCGTGGTAGGCCCCAGGGAAGGAATGACTGACTTCCCTGCCCCTGACCAAGGCCCTGCATGTTCATTTTGCATTGTCTTCTGAAAATTATGTAGCTCGCACCAGGGTCAGAGTTGCTTTACTTGCAAAAAATTAAAGTGAGTCTGAAACATATTAATGATATGCCTGAGATTGCTGTGTAATTAGCCATGGATGGACAGAAATTATTATTGATTATTCTTTCTGGTCTTGTTTATATATGGACAAATGAGTTTTACATTTTTCCCTTTTCACAGTAGAGTTTAGAAAGCAATGGGCTGGAAACCGGGAGCACCATGTTCTGGTGCCGCCTCCGTCACCCCTGATGTGGGCAAGTTACATAAACCCCAACCCTGCTTCCTCATCAGTATGATGAAGGGATTGGAAGACTGTTGTGGATTCTCTTACCTCTCGTAAATTATGAGTCTCTTTCTACTTTTATTCTGCAGTGTCTAGAAAGAAAGCATCTTGACATTCTTCATCCACGCCCGTGTGGTTTGAATTCTGTCAGGCGGGTTTGTTCACACCAGCGTCTCACTCCTGAAAGGCATAGATCCACAGATCTTAACCCATATTTCCAGTAACCCTGGCCTTGGGTGCCCAGGTGCTTCCTCCCCCTGGCTCTTCTGCCTCCTTTACACACTGGCCCTGTCCCAAGCAGCCACACCTAAAATGTAGGAGCACAGGACGCTGCTCTCTGCGCTCTACCCCAACCCAGAAGGGCCAGCCAGGGCCTTTAGCTGAGGAAGCAGAAGTTCAGGGTGAGTCAGTGGATGTGTCTGGTCCATCGCCAGGGGACAGAGCATGGAAGGGAGGAAGTGGCCGTCCCAGAAACTGGGGCTGGACTCAGGATCCCTAATATCTGTGGGGGAGGGAGGTGAGAGTATGACGTTGTAGCCAGATTTGAGTGCCTGTTTATCCCAGGCACGGCTCCTTGTCCCAGAGTCAGATGTGTAAGACCACACACGTGTGCACGTGTGCACACACACACACACACATATGAGCACCTGCACTCAGTTTCACTTGAAATGTGGTACTTGAGTAAAAAGACTCCATACACCTTTGAGTAGTGTCAAATACAGTGGGGGTGTTATTCTAAGTTCGGGACCTGGTGTTTTAGCTAAATTCAGTCCTGGTGGTGTATTCAGTCCTGGTGGGGTGTGTGTGTGTATGTGAAGGTGTGTATGTTTGTTTATGTGTGTACATGTGTGCATGTGTTTACACATGTGGTGTGTGTGCTGATGTGTGGGGTGTGCGTGTGTGTTTAAACATTCATCATATTTCACACTGTTAGCTCCGGGAGGCAAAGACAGCTTGCTCCATTTGATGGCTAGGGGATTTATGGAAGCTCTTTCCATTCTCTTTAAATACACCATGTTGAAAGCCTGAGGTATTCTCTCAGTTGACAGAGGAGCTCTTTGTTTAATCTAACTAAGAAGGGAGAGTCCAAACCCGTCGGAAAGAAAGGGTTTCCCTTGCTGGAGAAGTTACACTAAGAACAGTGCCTGTGTCAACACCGCCAGCGGCCAACCAGCATCCGGCTGCACTTCTGAGGGAATCACTGCTGCTGAATTGACAACAGAAAGGGGCAGGGGGCTCATTTTCTACAAAGCGTCTCCTCCCACTCCCCCTCTCAAAAGCCATTTTGTCGTGAACAGCCTTGGCGCCAGCTCCATTGGAACATTGGCCATGGGATCAGGCCAGGTCAGTGCCATGACGTGGAAACTGGCGACTGGCATAGCGGGTTTGCCACGGTGCTGATGTTGGTGCACCGAGGACAGGCAGCAGCTAACGCAGGTTCTCCTGTGAAAACAGATTTTCATGGAATATCTGCAAATATGAACTGTACTAACCAAAGGACAGGACAGGTGACCCAAGACAAGAGAGATGAGAGCCAAAATCTCCATTATCGTTAGCTCTCGGTCAATCTCATTTGCTCTCGTTTCTCCTGGAAACGTGCAGGAGGCATTGAAGACACTTTTAATTTGCACACTTTCATCTCTTGGGCAGAGTCTCAGTTGAAAGCAGTTGTTAGCATTGAAGAGAAGCAAAAGCTCACCTGATTGGAGATGTTCCCTACTTTAAGCCTGAGTAACAAAAGAGGAAAGGACAGCCCCCACAGGGACAGAGCAGTGGTTTATCCTGCTCCTGCTCCTGGCTGGGAGAGTGGCTTTCATCATTGGCTGGTGAGAGGGCAGGGTTATTACAGCCTTCTAGGTGGGTGAGGCCATTGTCAACCCTCCAGGTGGCCCCATCCACACACCTTCCTCTAGCATCTGTATTAGGACAAGCCCTCTGGGATTCTTTCTTCAAACTTCAAGGGACTTCAGGGTTCTGTTGTGGGTGAGCACGTCTGTGCCTGATGTAGCCTGGGGGTAAGGTGAAGGCTCCGTGAGGGAACCAGGCAGGTTCGAGTCCCAACTACCTGGCTGACCTTGGGGAAATGACTAATTCCTGCTCCTGTTACTTCTTGTTTCTATTTTGTTCTTGTTTCTATTTTGATGAAAATGTCCTATGCAGGCGGGTGGGATGGGCTCAGTGGCAGCTATAGGTTCACAGTTTCTGAGCTGCAATTCCAGATTCCAGAGCCTCCTGAAAACCAACAGTCTTTTAGTGAGTGTTCAGCAAACACACTTGGCGGCAAAATCTGACCTGAATTGATGTGAGGCTATTGAT
>CAUYSK010030245.1:0-10123 GCA_963575035.1 Avahi laniger
TAATTGAAATTTTTCACTTTTTGTAAAATATTTTTTAGTCTTTTCCTCATAATTTTCTAACAAAATTTACATAAGTGAAAGAATTTCTTCTATCATCTCTCCATTTAAACATGGTTTTCTTTTTTTGTAAAAGAATTCAAATCATTTTATATCTGGCCAAAGTTGAAAGCTCAGATCCTTTCAAAAACTGTTTAAGACATTTTTGTTAAACATTTAATTCTGATTTCAAGTGACTAATTTCTTTAATTCTTTTTTAGCTGTTGAGAGAAAACAAATTTCAGTGTATTTGCTTTAAATGGTTTTTTATTATTCTTTTTTTTTTTTTTAACTTAACAGCTTTTTTGTTTAGCTCTACGGTGGCCAACTGCAACTGTGAAATTTGGAAAATACCTTCTTCTAGCCTCTTTTATTCTTTGCTGTTCTGGTCATTGTACTAGCTTCTGCATCTCCACTCAATTCCACATCAGTATATGCCTTCGCTTTAAATTTTATAATTTGTCCATACTTGTTTTTCTAACTAGAAACATAATTTAATTATAATTAAAATAAGTAGTTCAATTCAATTACCAATTGCCATTTACATAGGACTCACTATAACTTGAGCTCTCTGCATAAAATATTCAAATAAACGCATTATGATGTTACATTAGTGCACAGGAAAAAATCATTTGAACTGAATCAATCTGCCCACTGACTGGATCAGTGACGTGTTTATGCATAAGACTAGAAATGATGCTGGCTCCTCATACACACGCTACAACTTAATGATAATAGCTTATGCAACGCGACAGGTAAAATGAAATGCTTACCTTAAACTTGTGTTTAAGGGGAAAATATTTTACAATGTTTTCATATTTAAATTTAAATTAGTTAAAATTACATACAATTAAAATTTTGATTCCTCAGTCTCAGTAGTTTCATTTCAAGTGCTTAGTAGCCACACGTGTTATTGAACGGCACAGCTGTGGACTGCAGGAGAATGAGGCATTTTGTTAGGTACTCTCAAAGACATCTCAATTATTCTTCAAAGCAGTTTTCTTTATTGTTATTCACTTTTGTTTGTTTGTTTGTGTAGAGACAGAGTCTTGCTCTCTGTACTTCGCCCTGGCTAGAGTACGGTGACAGGATCACAGCTCGCTGCAGCCTCAAACACCAGGCCTCCAGTGATCCTCCCGCCTCGGCCTCCCAAAGTGCTGGGGTCACAGGTGTGAGCCACCACACCTGGCCTGTTATCCACATTTTACAGGAAGAAACTGACACACGGTGAGATTTAGTGGCTTGCCCAAGGTCACGCAGTCAGGCCACAAAGGAGCTGTGTGTGCTGTGATGGTGTGGCGCATTGCCCGGTGTGATCGTGTACATAACCGAACTGGAAAACCAGTGTGCTTCTTCCTTGCCCACCCTACCCCTACCCTCTTTTAAAATTTACAAGCCTGTAACTGTTTGAGGAGCTTTGTATGAGTGAAAGTCAGAGCATGCAGGCAATATTTAGTATCTCCTATGGCCAAGCACCGTTTCCTAGCGAACAAGAAACAGAGTCTCTGCCTCCATGGAGTTTACACTCTTATGTAAAAGGAACATAAAATTACAATAAAAAACTGTTAGTGAGATACTTTTCCCACAATTACATTTTGCGAACTTGCTTAAAGCGAAGCTCTTAAGATGTTGGTGCTTTTAGTGATCGTAGGATTGGATAAGGTCATCTCTGCACCCAGCAATTCTGCCAGGGGTGGCCAGGCAAGTAGGTGCTTCCAGGAGCTTTCGTTATTGAACATGAAGTTATCGCTTCCAGGTCTGGGTACTTATTTTCATTCTTGTTTGTCCATTATTATCCCTGGGACTAAGATGTTTCGGTCTCTAAGGAGAAGGGGGCAACAGGCCAAAGGAACAAAAAGAGAAGGGCAATACTCTCCAGAGGAGGAACAGCAGACCGATTAGGGGACTTTTGTTTCTTATAGAGAAACGGATTCAGATCACCCCATGCTAAGGTACTGATCTGGTCTGTAAAACTGTGATCTGACAATGCATTGTACCTATGGTTTGTTTTCAGACTCCTGCAAAAGCTACAAGAAGAGGCTTTTCCTTTGGGTGGTGCAGCCAGGGTTATAAAACTACCACTTGGGGAAAAAATAAAAAACAACAACTACCACTTGTAGTTTAGAGTGCCCCTGAGAACGGAGGAGCACTGAGGCTGAATCTTTAAGGGTAGAGATTTACGCAAATGAAAGCATTTTTCATAAGTAAGGCCGCAAGAGAGATAACCCTTAGAGAGAGAGCATTTTAGAATTCAACCAGATCATTATACAAACAGGAAAATTCAAAGTTCAGAGAGGTTAAGTGATTAATCTAAAGCCACACAGCACATTCATTCAGCGAGACTGGGACTTCTACATTTTCTTTCCAGCTAATGACTAGCGGGTTAGGAGAGGAAGAAGAGAGGAGGTAGGCAGAAAAATCGGAGGAAGTTAAAGTCTGTGCGTAAAGCTCAGTAAGTCTAGGTTTTAGGATCTGCTCCTATACTTTCTGCTGTGACATTGGGCAGGTTTACGGAATCTCAGCTCTGAAACGGGAATGACACAGACCTCCCAGGCCGTGGTAAAGATTTGATGGGATGATGTATGTGCAAACACCTCAGCCTCTTAAAGATATGACCTTTCTTTTACTCACTGTCTGCCAAGTGGCACTTCCTTTCGAACTTCAAGCTCCCCAGGCCCCAGTAGGAAGTGTCTGGATTGGTGGATCAGACTCCACTGCCCCCCACCTGCTGCTGGCCCCAACCTCTTTGTGACTCTTGGTGTCCCAAGACTCCCCCCATTCTCCCCAGTGTCCTCTTGCTGTGATCATACCCTGTACCAACCTCTTCCTTGTCACCTCTAAGAATCTTGCCATCTTAGCTGGAGCTCCGCCTAACAACTGGAAGCCTTTACAAGTATTCGGATAGTGCCACAGGGATTCAAAGTGCTTTCACAGAAGTTCTCCCCTTTGATCCTGACCACAGCCCTGCAGGGGAGGCAGGGCAGCTGTTATCTTCCAAATTTTACCACTAAGAAACCTGAGGACAGACAGGCCAAGTGATTTGCCCAAGGCTACAAGCTGGAGAACTACAGGCTTTGAGGTCAGGAAGTCTTAGGTTGAAGTCTCAGCATTGCAGCTTGCTAGAACGTAGCCTCGAGTAAGTAATAGAGCTCAGCTAAGCCGAGTTTCTCTGTCTATGAAATGGGGATACTTGTTGCGTATCTGCAAGGTTGCATATTTTGCGTATGTAGTGTTAGTAGACAGCAAGAATTCAGCAAGCCAGACCAGAAGCCAGTGCACCTCGCCAACTCTCCGCGCTATTCCTCAACACCGCTCCCACTAGAAGCAAGCGCTTCCATCTCTGAACTTTGGAAGCATTCACTGTCTTTATCAGGACCCTTTGATTTCATGCCTCAGAAACTAACTCTGGTTGACAAACAGCAAATAGGATTTTGCCAAGACACTGCTAAGGCCATATCATGGAGGAGCTGAAAAATCACTTTTTGGAAAGGAACCATGGCAGGTCCAGGAATCTCACAGGCCCTTGGGGACGGTCCAGTGCCAGCTGCCTTTCTTCCCCATTGTGCATCTCTCTCCACTTAAAATCCACATTTACAGAAGAGCAGATCTGATTGGCCCAGCCGGGCCACGTGTCCACCATGTGCGCAGATGGGCAAGGTGGTTGGCAGCCCACCGGCATGATACGGAATGGAGGGAAGGTAGTTCTGCAAAGGTAGAAATGCTCTCAGATAAATGAAGGCCATTACTTAGCCCTCATGTAACCCTGTGCGGATGTTTACATTGGCTTGGGCTTGTGTCTTAACATCCAGCTGGACCATTAGTCCTGGGAGGTCGGGGTGGGTTGGGGGAGAACGCCTCTTCCTTATGCTCAGATTCAATATGGAAGCCCAGAAATTGCCCCAGGGCTTTGTACGTAATTGGTGCCCAATAACTATCAGGTGATTGATAGATTTTGATTGTATTACAGTCCCCAGTCTTTCCAGTCTAAAAAACCAAATCAGGGCTTTCCTGGCTGATCCCAGCTCCTAAACCTCAGCACTCCTACCTACACGCAGCCACCAATAAAGCGATCAATCAATAACAATTCACCTAATTAGCTTGCTCACAGGAGCCAGTAAGTTTCTCGGGCCTAGCCTCTCCCCATCACAACCACTGTCTGGGGTGCCAGGTGTCTTGCCAAAGGACTTGATTAATAAGTCATTATAATTGAAGCTGAATACAATTAATTACATAATTCTGAACTCTTCAAGTTTAATTCCACAAAAATTACATCACAGAATTGGGGCATGATGAAGTATTTCTAATGAGAAGAATAAAGGGAACTTGCATAAGTGCTGGTTAATATTTGTGACATGTTACCCACATGCCGCTCTTACTTGCCATTGCTGTCGATAAAAATTCACGTAGCTCAAATACTTAATTGGATTCCCAAACATGCGGCTCACTATTGAAAAACACTGGACAGTATCCTGGTCAGTCCCAAAATTTTGATAATGTTAGTGATGTCCTCCTTAAATCTGTCCTGGTTTAATTTTTCTGTATGCACAAGACCCCAGATGTACTCATATCCTGGGGTTTGTTTGGTTTGATTTGGTATGTTCTTATTTTCTCTCTCTTGGCTGTTCCCTTAAATTTGTTCTTTCCCATGGTTACTAATTTGCTGGAGGACATGTCAGAAAATAGCTGATGAATAAAAGTAGTGCTATCTGCCTTTGACAAAACTTTTACACAATTGAATAGGCAGGATTTTCCTGAAGAAAATCGGAGAAATTAATTAATTAACTGTAACTGAATTTCACCTCTTTAACCTTAACTCGTGAGCAAACCTGAGCTAAATAAACATCTGACCATTCAATCTCTTTCACTTAAGGTTAACTTGAGTTTATTATTCAGGCTACTGCCCTTGTGTATAAGGCAATGCATAAATTACGCATACTAATTACCCTGGATGGGGCTCCACTTTAATGAATTCTTTTAATTAAACTGCAACACCGTGGTTTTGCACAGGATGGTCTATATTTCATCCTTAAACTACGTTAACCTTCATCTTTGTCTGGGCAGCTCACACATCCAACCAGAGAAGGTCTGAGTTTAATTCATCTAAGTATATACATTCCACAACCCCCCTTGACTCAGAGGAAAATTTGAAAAATGTTTCTCTTCTGCTTCGAGGTTAAGAAATTAGATGCCTCTGTGAAAAGTTATGATTCTGCTGGGGATACTGAGGCGGAAAAGAAAAAGACAAAACAAAGTCTGAAATGACAGGATCAACCAGCACGGCACTGCAGTCTTTAAAATATAAATAGTGGCAGTCACATCAACAACGCTCTTATTAATATGTTCTGCTGAGCAAGGGGCATTCTCCACTTCATGATCTTTATATTCCTGAGTTTACAGTAAATAATCCTTACCAGGAGTCCAGTTTTCAAAGACACAATTAGTTCTCTACGATCTGGAACCATTAGTGAACGCAGCAGTAGAGAAAATTGGAACCAGTGTATATTTTAGCTGTAAGTATTAATCTTCTCTTTTCACTAAGCTCCTGCTTCTAGATAGGAGAATTGCCTGGAGTTTTACCTTCCTGGTATCCGACCCAAGAGAGGTTGGGGAGACAGGAAAAGAGAGAATAAGGGCCAAAGGACGATCTAGATCTCAGGATCCTTTGCTCCCTTTCATAGCTCAGCAGGGAGAGCAGGAGATTGTAGATAACAGGAAACATGATAATCCTACACTAAGTCAACGAGTATTAATTGAACACCTACTGTGTTCCTAGCACCATATCTATGCCGGAATATTGCAGTGATGGAGAATTGTTCTATTCGTGTGGTCTTTTTAAGAAAGAGGAATATATTTGCATACATATGTTTGTGCTTACATAGATAAATTTGGGAAGATGGGAAAAAACTGTTGAGTTTGCTTCTGGGAAGCATTGGACGTCTGTGTTGGGAAGGGAAAGTACTTACTATATATCCTTTCTCTTTTTTCTCCTCCTTCTTATTCCTTTTCCATCATGAACATGTGATACTTTTTCATTCAAAAATTTAAAACAATAAAAATAGCTCGGGAGTTCATAGTGCACTGGAGAGACAAACATATCACAATGTAATGTGGCAAGTGTGTGAAAGGTGAGCATACAACCTATTCTGCAGACACAGAGGAGGGATCCTCCAGCTGTGTCTGGGGGAGTCAAGGAAGGCTCCCCAGAGGAGGTGTCATTTTAAGTTGGGCCTTGAAGAATGAGTGTGAGAGTTTCTCAAGTTAAGCATCAGACATTGAGTAATGGAAAGAGGAAGATAGCCTGAGATGATTGCATCTACCCAAGATTATTCTCTCCGAGAAATCTTGTTAGTAGATGTGTTACTGTAGGGCTTTCCTGATGACATGTGGAAATATAGTTTAAATCATTCTGATTTCTGACAAGGTGATTGAGAGTGATATATTGTAAATGATCCCAAAGAAATTGCTCACTCTGGAAAACAATTGGATATGCCTGAAATTCTAACTTGTTTCTGCAGCAGTCCTTGAAAAACTTTCACCAAGCTCTACCTTAACCTAGAATTTGTACAAAAGCAACTGACCTGTAGGAAACAACCAATCTTCATTTCGTTGGAAGAGATAAAGAATATAAGTTATTTTTTTATCAGCAAAGCCTGGCTCTTAAAGCCGCATCACTACATTTAGAAATGGAATCCCCACCTCCACCTTGTAGCCAATAATAGAGGAAGGATGGGGTTAAGTGAAGACCATGATGGCCTCAGATTCCATGTTTTACCATCGGTGGAGTTTTTTGGGACACCAAATTCCCTTATTCTGAGGCTACTAAAAAGCCCAGATATGGACGGGGTGGTGCCAACCCAGGCAAAGAAACCCAGTCTCCCAACCACAGAGCAAGTCCTAGAAAGAAGGACTTGGTAGGACTTGGCAGGACTCTCTAGGCCTCTTAGAAATCCCATTTGCATGTACAAGGGGGGAGGCCAGCTGATCTATCTCATCACTACCCTGATGCTGGTATGATCGATACCTTCCAATTATTTACTGAGCCATGGCCCTGTGCCAGATGCAGGGATGCGAAGATGAATGTCACATGGTTGCTGCTTTCCAGTAGCTCACAGGCAAGAGTTGCTGACAAACCGCTGTAATACAACGAAATGTGTTCCTCTAGCCGCAGCCAAGCACAGAGCCAGGATCCAGGACTCGTCCCTGTGAAGCCGGAAGCCCACTCTCTGGGTCAGTCAGGGAGTGAACGCGAAGGTCAAGGATGCTACTGTGCTTCACAGAAAGCCTGAGGCCCCTGAGTATGATTTTTTTGATGACAATGGTGGCTCCTGAGACAGTCAACCCTGTTTCCCTTTTGATGTGCTGTGTGACATTGGACAAGGCACTTAGCCTCTCTGATTCTCAGCTTCCTCACCTGTAAAACTTGGATAATAATAGGACCTACATCACAGAGTTGTTGATGGTGATTAGATGAGATAATGGATATAAAGTGCTTAGCAAAGTGACAGGCCCCTGGTAAGAAATCGGTAAGTGTTACCTGTTATTATAATTGGTATGAGTAAGGCGAGTGCACGCTAGACTTCTAAACAAGTGGAATTAGAATGTAAGTTGCCGTGACACACTCCATTCACATGGGCACGTGGAACTGGAAAACACACACACACTCATATTCATTTCAGTTTAGAAACCAAATTGCTGTTATGGAGGACCCTTGTGAAAGACCCGGAATGAATTCTTAAATGACCTCATGCGACTTTTGCTGACTTGCTTAAAAGCTGAAAGGAAAGGGCCAGTCCTTCCTGGCTCCGTTGGATTCCTCAGAAGAGACTTGTCCCGCACAGAGGGTGAGTGCGTGCTCGGGTCCAGGTGTGCTCGAGAGAAGAGGGCACATCTCAAACAGCCTGGGACTGCCCAGGACAGTGAAGCAACTCTGGGACTCGGCGCCGGTGCCTCTGCTTTGATCCCTTTGTGTTTCCCAGGTGGCGTTTTTGCCACAGGCTTTCCGCAGGGAATATATGCTGTGACACACCATCTGGCCTTTACACTGCTCTCCGGCAGCCGTGGTATAAAAACCCGCCTGTTTGGCAGCTGTAAGTGCCTGCTGTCCCTTTGGTCTCTTGCTTGGTCTGAGTGTTTCCCAACATCGATGGATGTAATTAAGAACTAAACTAAGCACATGGACTCAGGACTACATTGTGACCATGAAGGGAGATTGACCTTGGAACAGGAGCTACCTGGGGGCAGGCCCAGCCTTGCGCTCCCAGGCAAACGCAGTGCATGTGGCAGGGGGCTTGGCACACCTGTTTGCAACTGGGCATAGCGTCGCACGGGCTCAGAGCTCCGCTCTGAGAGTGAAGCGGGGAGAATCGGTCACACTCGCTGACGCGCAGAGCCTGGCTGACGGGAGCATGCGTGTCTGCCGGCTCTGCACAGCGGCGAGAGCACCAGAACTGCTCGGATTCAGCGGTCGGCATCGTTTGTGTGGCTTCTCTCTGAACAGAGAGAGAATTACTGGTTGCTGAATGGCAGGTATTTCTAGAAGGTATGGAAGGAGAAGGCAAAATCAAGCTCCAGAGAGCTGAAAGTAGTGTATAAAATTTGAAAGTATAAATCACCGTATGTGTGCATATATATGACGGAATACTAGGCAGCTAAAGAAAAGGATGGGGACTTCTTCATGCACTGATTCGGAAAGAGCACCACGACGTAAGTGAAAGCAGGTGGAAAATGACAGTGTGTAGATGCTTCTACCATTTTCAGGAGAGGGTCGGGGGTGAGGTGGGTATGTCTGTATTGGCGTGTAGATGGATAAGACTTTCTGGAAGGATATGCAAGAAACTAATAACAATTTGAGGGAGAAAGGAAGACCTGAGCAGGTGGAGGACTGCATGGGAATTTTTGCCGCATATTTTTACATACGGTCATGTGTCCCTTCACAACAGGGATGCATTCTGGGAAATGCGTCATCAGGCAATTCCACTGCGCAGAGATCACACAGGGCACTTACACGAGCCTGGATGGTGCAGCCTGCTACAGACCTAGGCGGTGCGGCACAGCCGGTCGCTCCCAGGCTGCAAACCTGTACCGCATGTTACTGTGCTGGATGCTGTAGGCAACTGCGGCGCAATGGTAAGTATGTGTGTATCTAAACATGGAAAAGGTCCAGTAAAAATACGGTGTAAAATAAAAAATGGTGCACCTGTATGGGGCACTTACCACAAACGGAGCTTGCAGGGCTGGAAGTTGCTCGGGGTGAGTCGGCGAGTGAACGCGAAGGCCGAGGATGCTACCATTCACTGCTGTGGACTATAAACACTACGCTTCGGCTGCACTCAATTTATTTTAAAAAGATTTTCTTCAGTAATAAATTAACCTTAGCTTACTGTAACTTTTTGACTTTATAAACTTTACCCCAGCTACTCAGGAGGTTGAGGTAGGAGGATTGCCTGAGCCTAGGAGTTCGAGTCTAGCCTGAGTAATTTAGCAAGACATCTCTAAACAACAACGGCAACCACCTTTAAATTTTCTTTTTTAACTTTCTGACTCTTTTGTAACAACATTTAGCTTAAAAGAAAAACATTCTAGAGGCTAGGCGTGGTGGCTCACACCTGTGATCCTAGCACTCTGGGAGGCCGAGGCGGGCGGATAGTTTGGGCTCAGGAGTTCGAGACCAGCTTGAGCAAGAGCAAGACCCCGTCTCTACTAAAAATAGAAAGAAATTAGCCAAACAACTAAAAATAGAAAAAATTAGCCGGGCATGGTGGCACATGCCTGTAGTCCCAGCTACCTGGGAGGCTGAGACAGGAGGATCGCTTGAGCCCAGGAGTTTGAGGTTATTGTGAGCTAGGCCGATGCCACGGCACTGTAGCCCGGACAACAGAGTGATACTCTGTCTCAAAAAAAAAAAAATTCTGTATAGCTGTACAAAAATATTTTCTTTCTTTCTATCCTTATTCTATAAGCTTTTTTCTATTTTTAAATTTTTTATTTATATTTTTACTTTGTAAACTTTTTCATTAAAAACAAAGACACAAACACACACATAGGACTAGGTCTACACAGGGTCAGGACCATCAATATCACTGGCTTC
>CAUYSK010030247.1:0-21171 GCA_963575035.1 Avahi laniger
CAAATTATTTTTATGGGTTAGTGTCAGGTCTTGAAAATAATTTAACCAATTTTCAAGATGTTTTTTTGCTTTTTTTTTTTTTTTTTTTTGCAAATTGCTTCCAACTTTGACAACTTGCCTACAAGTTTCATTCCAATACAATTTTGAAAAGGCAGAATGAAATATCTCAAACTAGAGGCTGTAATGGAAAAAGCAATTCATTCTTAAATGAAGATGATGAGGTGGTACTGTATTGCTTGAAACAGTGAATTTAAAACCCGAATGAGATTACATCAAATTCAGCCAAGATTTTTGTTCCATTTGAATGGAATATCATAATTGAAGATAAGGGGGTTCAACTAAGAAAGACCTGACATGTACAATTTTATCAGTTTTCTTACACTCTGTTTTCAATTTCTTTGTGTATGTGTGTACAAAACCATTAAATCATACTGATAATTTTAAAAACTGACCTTTTTTTGGACAACAAATGAGGATATGGGCTTAATTTTATTAGTAATACTTTCTTTCTGAGTTCCTGCCTTGCCTAGCAGTTTAGTATGTTGAACATGCAAATCCTCAGGAAAATGGTAGAGAGTCAGACAGAGGTAGAATCTATCACAATGAGCTCAAAATGATTGTAGAAAACATTAAACATTTTCTATTGGATTCTTTTTTTTAGCCTCATGCTCAAATTTAGAAGCTAGGTGTGGAAATATTTCATTTTATGTGATTTTTATCTTAATATTTTTCATGATAAGATAATGATAGTTTTATATTTTCTAATTACCCATTCTCTCAGTTCTAGCATTGTTGTGAAGGTAAAGATTGAATAATACCATTGATTTGACTAACTTATACTTTTTCATTAAAACTTTATTCCCAGTATAGATTGTTAAACTCACAGATTCATTTTCCATGATCTGTTCAGCAAACTAAGAGACGTTATGGTGAATGTGAATCAAATGTGGATGATGTGATAGATTCTGTTCTCTTAATTTTTCACTTCCCTGTATTAGAAGTACACATTCACTCCCTCGCCCCAGCCTCATGGTGGGCAGAGATACTGCTCCCCGCCCACCCCACGCCACTATTGCTTGACCTTGGGCTCAGCCAAGGTGGCTTTTAATTGTCCAGTGAGCTGTTAGCGGACGTATCATGAATAGAGGCTGCAAACATGCTTGTGGACTTTCACAAAGTCTTGTGCTTTGATGATCTACCTTGAGAAGAACATGCCCAGGGTAGCCACTGCCCATTTAGCCTGTGTCCCAGAACAAAACCCTGTGCAGCCGACCTACGTAGACCTGTAGCCTGGAGTAAGACCAACAAACACATAATCTACCTGCAGACTTCCAGGTGTGAGGGTAAGTGTTTATTGTTAGAAGCCACTAAGCTTTGTGCGAGGTTGTTACTCAGCGTTATGATGATAAAGATGACTAATACAGGGGGCAAGTTTGTGTTGTGGTTAAGAGCAGTGGCATTGAACTCTCCTAGACTTCTCTTCGAATGTTGGTCCACCGCTTACTGGCTTTATTTTCTTGGACATGCTACTCTCTTCTAAACTTTAGTTTTGCCATCAGTAAGATATATTACTCACCTCCCAGGAATAAAAATAAATAAGGTATGTGCATGTAAATTACTTTGAACAGTGTCAAGCAGATAGTAAGACTGTCATAAACTCATAATAAGTTGTGGTTACTATTACTGTTGTATTTGTAGACCTCTGAGCCTGTCTCCGCCTCTGCTTCCTTTGAATCATGTAGCTTTACCATATCCTAGCTGTGTTACTCTGGAACAGGTTCAAACTTTTCTGAGGCTTAGTTTTCTTTGGCAAGATTATTATGATGACTATACCAAAGGTAGACAAATATCTAACTATTTCAGTTAAGGTTGCTATAATAAAATGACATAGACTAGGTGGTGTGAACAGCAGTTCTGGAGGCTGGAAAGTCCAAGATCAGGGTGCCAGCAGATTTGTTTTCTGGTAAGGGCTCTCTTCCTGGTTTGCAGATGGCTGCCTTCTCTCTGTATGGTAGAGAGATCTCAGGTCCCTTTCTTTTTTAATAAAGGCATTAATCCCATCATGAGGGCCCCATCTTTATGACCTAATCTAATTACCTCCCAAAAGCCCCCTCTCTAAATACCATCACATTGAGGATATATAAACTTTGGGGGTAGTGAGAGGTATACAAACATTCAGACCACAGCACTAACCCTGGCTAAGTGAGTGAGTACTTAGTAACAATAGCTTTGTTATTATGTTCACTATCCATGTGTTCCTTCATTCCTTCACTTATTCATTTCATTGAGCTCTTTTCTCCATTCCTAATTCTTGGGTTTCTGAAATGAGCTAAATCATAACACCTTGTACTTTTGACTTACCCCTAGGTTTCTAGCAATCCTGTTTTCATTAAAAGGAAAGAAGAAAGACGGTGGCAGAAATTGACAGAACAAAAATGCTGCAATTGGGAAGGCGTAGTATATTGATACGGTCATTCAAATATGTAGTACTTGTGTATTTACTATCCTTTACTCCTGTGGGAATTAAAAAAGTAACTTCTTAGAAGTAAGGGGATTTATAAAGGGCAAGGAGTAGCTAATGTGGAGCCAGGAAAGGCTTTTGATTTAAGGATTGCAAAATGCTAAGTGGGAGAGATCAGCTTTAGAGTGCATGGTGGTTGGGGTGGGGTGGAATCATAGGTGGGCTCACATGTGTAATGTGTTCTGTTAATCAAGGTAGTGGAGGTGGCATCTAAAATATTTTGTTTTAAATGGACAAAATTTGCCAAACTCACCATTTTACCTGCTGGAAAAATGTTTTTATGTATTGGCTTTCTGTCTTCCGATTCTCGTGTGTTCTTTCCTTTTTTTTACAAGTACTGTTGTGCACTGCGTTATCTATTTCATTTCCACGTGAGGGTTCACTGACCACATCACTGACCACCATCAGCACCTGGTATTTTATGCTTCCTCTCCAGAACTTGTTCCATAGAAAACCTGTGTCCTCAACAAATTTGCTTTGAAATTATTTTGATCTTTATCAGCTGGAATAGGTTTAGAGATCCTAGATATTAACTTCTGTATGCCACTTTCTCTAGAAGCTAATTGACTGATTTTGGGTGGAGGAAAGATGAGAGTCTATACATTCGACCAATTTCACAGAGCTTACCTTGCAAGTTATTGAAATGCAAATATAGACTAGCTTAGAGACTCCAAGATTTCACACATTCAGTTTTGTGTTTTCTTTTGAAAAATAAGCATTCAGAATTCCTGCACATTCTATTATTCATGTGCTTTATATTTAGGTTCCACTTGTATGTCTAGATAAATCTTACCGCCATTAATTAAAATTTCATGAATGATACTTTGCATCTCTAATGCCAACACTAACCTAGGCAACTTTAACCAATCAAAATAATTTGAAATACAGCCTTTAAATGAGCTCTTGTGTGTGTCTGTGTACATGCCTCTCCTTACACACCTATGCTGTTACCTTATCTATAACTCTTCTTCATTTAAATCTACTCTGTGTAGAATGGATAAGAATTCAAAATCTCTTTATGCTGTTTTGCCTCAGAAAAACCTGAATCTTTAAATGTGATGTTCAAAAGGCTTCTGTGAGATAGAGCACTGATGTCAAAGCACTTTTTCTTTGATAGTTGTCACTTGAGTGGTCCTGAAACAGCACTGTTTCCTGGGCTGTCCCTTCACTTGTATTTTCAAGTCATCCCCCACTTTTCATTTGTCAAGTACTTTAAATAGAATATTATGTGTCAGCAAGACAGTTGCTCTGTCATTCGATCTGCTCTGCAAGTTAGCCTTCCTGAACAGGTAATAATGCCTTTAGAGTCCCTTTTCCCCTAAGCTGTGGTCACTGCAACTGCACCTATAACAGAGGGGAGAATGATTTTCTTCATCAGATCCAGAACTCCCCCTGCCCAGTCTCCTGCCTAACGCCGTGATTGCTAGCACTAATGTTTTCTGATAAAGCCTTTGATATGCGACAAGGCTCGCTATCTGTCCAGCATTATGTTTAGAAGAAGGAACATAGACTTAAGTGAAATTCTTTGTGAAGCCTTATGTCCCCATAGAAGAATGTCGATGATGGTTTGAGCTGTCTGTCACTTTCTGGGAGCCATATCAAAAGTGATATTGAAGGTTCTGCAGTTTCCAGGTAGGGTCAGTTGTTCTCAGAAAATAACAAGTGTCCATGGGAATTTTGATAACATGGGTCAGGGTATATCAGTGCCTGTGCCTGGAGCACAAACGGATCGCACAAATTGCTGTGCTTGGACCCTCTTTCCTGATTTCATGATTTATCTCAGTTTTTAGCCTGCCCCTCTTCAGGTTTGTTAAAATGGCTATGTGGGGGTGGGTGCTGGTGGTGAACAGTGGCTGAGTCATTTCCTGCCTCCTCAGGCTAGGAGGGTGTCTTTCATTATGATAGCCTTCCCTTCTTGGTCAGATGCTTTCCTTAAGTTGTTCTAAACTGAAAACTGAAGTCTGGCATTCATCTTTAACAGCTGGTCGAAGTCAGTTGTGTGTGTGTGTTGTTGTTGTTGCTGGCTGAGGAGGATGTTCATTGTTATAGACTCTGAGTTTCTGCTTTCCACAATTCCCGCTACCCCTGGGTTTTTTAAGTTATGGGCTCCTGTGACTTCAGACACACACTTTTGTAATGTTCTTTCCATCTGCATTAAAAAGAGCAATTACTTTGGATGAAGTGTAAGAATGTTGATTTGATTTGAGCACCTTTGGATTTTATATCTCTTTGCTGAAAACAGCTGCATTCTTCCTAGCACCTGCATCTCTTCCTGGTATTGTGGTCTGTGGGAAATGTTTTAGCTGATCATCATTGGACCAGTCTTATGGGAATGTTCATTCACTCACCTGACAGATACATATTGTGCATACTGTGTACCAGGTTGGGGAAACAAGGGCAAATAAGACCCAATTCCTCTAGTCTTCTGGGAGCTTATGGCCAAAAGGGGGGAAGACAGACTAGGAACTAGACAATTGAATGCAGAGTAAGTGTTATGACAGTTAGCCTGCCACATGGCAGGTGCTCAATCAATGGATGTGTAGATAGGTATATGGGATGCTGTGGTACCTACACAATGGGGTTATCAGAAGCATGGCATCAGTGGTGGAGGTTGGTGATTGCTTTTTGTTCTGCTCATGTTAAATTTGGGGTCCCTTTGGGAAATTCAAGGGGAGATATCAATAGACAAGAAGGATATATATGAGCTTGGAGAGATGTGGACAAAAATAGTCTGGAGATAAAGCTCTAGGTGGCATTATCATATGGATGCTAAATGGAGACATGGGAGTGGACGAGATTGCCTAGGGAATGTATGAGGCACAAAAAGAAAGAAGGACCTAGGAAGCAACACTGATCCATGGCAGTCACTCATCTTGAGGGAGACTTTAAGATTAGTGAGCCAAATGAATAGATAAAAAGGGAGATGTTCGTTTATTGGACGGGTATGTATTTGGTCCTCCCTCTTTGCTGGGACTTCAAAGACGCTCTTGAAAATCACATCCTATGTAATATTTATAAACATAACATTTATTGAACTTCTAAGTGCCAGGCACCATTCTAAGTGCTTTACATGTGTCAGCTCATTTCATTTCTACAACCTGGTGGGGAAGCTGCTGTTACCCTCAGTTTTTAGAGGAAGAAATTGGAGGAGTTATGCAACCTTTAGTTAATTCATGGAATTAGTGAATGACAGAGCCTGGCTTCAAACCTAGATGCCTGGATTCAAATCAAGGTGGTTTGGCCTCAGTTTTAATGGTCTTATGGTTTTTTTTTTTTTTTTTTTTTTTTTTTTACCTCTTGAGGTAGGCCAGACAGCTGGTCCAACTTATAATTATCATCTATTGTGACAAGTTCAGTAGAAGTTGTATCCAGGATAACATGGAAGCCCAGAGATGGGTGGTAGCGTGTCTATGTGAAGGTGGTTAGCTGGACAGAAAAGTAGTAATAAGCTCCACTTATCCATACTTCTCGTGGCCTTAAGGAGCTAAAACTACATTGTGGTTTTTTCAGCTGTAGATTTAGAGGGGCATATCAGTTTTGGATATTTTTTCCATGAAAAGCAGGGTAAAATAATGTTCATTGTAGTAAGAAGTGGGTTGTCTTGGTCTTAACAACCTTAGAAGTAGGTTGCTAGAAATGAATGACTTATGTCCTAGAGAAAACCGAGCTAATCCAAAATTGTAAATCATAAAGTATGTACTTAGAAGAGGTATGAAATTTCTGGGACATTCTCTTGAAGTCTTGGAAGGATTTCAGGAACTAGTTTATATATGGAGAGTCAGGCTGGCAAACAGGAGAAATGAATAAACCAAAAAATAAAATTTTAGTTGCTATCTAAGTTAATTTTAGTTCTTGGAAGATAGGGTGAAAGATATCCGAGGGTCTCATGGAGATAAAGTGGTGTCCAGGAACATTTATTCATTTTAATGTGGAAGATAATATTGAGTTAGAGCCTATAACTTTGCATGACTTAACCAAATTGAGATCTTACTGCTTTAGAAGATGTGGTTCCTTGGTGCTGAAGCCCTCCATGGCAGCTCCCTTTCCCAATGCCTTCCTTAGCGGCCCCTTATTTCCATTTGGGAAAGATGCTCTTTCTTGCTGGACGTTAATTGGGAAATGCATAGCCTCAACAGTAATTGGAATCTACTTTGGGTGTATGAAGAAAGTTTGTTTTTTAGGAAGATGGCAATACCATGAAAGGTAGGGCCAAGCCATGGAAAGAAACCTAAGTCCTTAAAGACTAAGGCTACTGGATCAAACTTTACCTGAAGCAAACCTCTCACTGGACATTTCAGGTGCTCCAGTGGGTAAGTCCTTTATATTAAATCACTGTGATTTGGGTATTTAGTTACTTGGGACAAAAGCATCCTACTATTTAGGGTTTTAATTTTTTTACTATTTGCTTAAGACAGAGATTTTTCCTTTTGAATATTCAGAAATTCTGTTTTGGTGTCAAAGTTTATTTAGTGTATTCCCCCCTTCCCCAAATATCTTTTTTCTTCTACGAATATTTATTTTTGTTATTTTATAATGTAAATCTGTTTTATAGATGAATAATTTGCTTATGAAGGTGTTAGAAGATGTGCAAAAAGGGGATACTTAAGGAAGGCAGATTTATTTCAGTGAAATTTGTCATAAAAATATTAAAATTTTTTCTTTGAAGGATTAGTACATATATGCTTTTACTCTGCTAACCTTTTTAAAAGCAGGCAGATAATTTTTTGTTTACTAAGAATTATTAGGCATGACTTCACCAACGATCAGTTATCCTACATTACTATAACTTTTAGCCTAAGTGATTCGACAGTGATAAACCAGATGAGGCAACAAGTCAGTGCAAAGCTTTGTATCATTATTGCCTTCTATCACCTCTGCTCTAAGTAACTGTTCTTATCTGTCAGCTGTTAGATGCAGTTGTATGAGGATTAGTATGTGGGGAATAGGAAATCCTGCCTAGTGATTTTGTTGTTGTTCTCTATTTCTTTTCCTTCTTTTCTTCCCAGTTTTCCTCTTTTCTCCAGTGCATTTACTTTATGAAAGCTGTGCTCATGGTTTAGGATCTGATTCCATGGATGCTCTTGCATCCATGGACACAATCGCTTCCATGTGTGTGTCTGGAGCTGCAGCATTTATACACCTGGTGCAGGCAGCTGGGATGGCCGGCGTGCTCGTATCAGAAAACTGGTTCACAGATATGGAGGTAGTTGCCTTTTATGCTGCCCACTCAGCGTTTTTGCTCTTTTCGAATCATCAGTTGATACGGTGGAATTTTGTTGTGGGTTGGAGCCTCTGCAAAACAGGAAACCTGTTGGACTCAGTGAAATAATTACTCTCAGTAGCCTAATTACGGATAATTGAGGGTGTCCTTGGTCTAGGTTCTTTGGGTATCTTTGAATTGCGATGAGATATCACAAGCCAAACCAGGCTTCCGTGGTCTGGAGGCTGACCCTGAAGCACTGTTGCAGAGATGACGGAGGTTCTGAGGGTTCTGCCTAGTTTTTCCTCAGTTTGTTCCCTTCTGCTTCATACCCTACTTTGAAGCTAAGGAAGCAGCAGAAACATGAGTCTGTGTCGAGTCTTCACTAAGGAAACCCCTCCGCCTGGAGCAGCCCCATCTCTGTTCGCTGGCTGGCACTCCCCTCATCCGCTTCCCTCTCCTGTCTGTCCTTCCCTTCTCTTTCCCCCCCTCTCTCCTCCATCCCCTCCCCTCCATCCCCCTCTCCAGCTTTCCTGCCACCCCCCCTTCTTATCCCCTGTGTTTTACCCCCCCTTCTTATCCCCTGTGTTTTTTCGTTCACTCTGCCGCCTCCTCTTTCAGGACCTTCCGCAGGCACCGTCACCTAGCTGAGCTATTGTCAGACTCCACGTAACTGCCTGTTCTCTCTCCTCCCCGCGAGTCTGTGAACTTCTCGAGATCAAGAAAATTGTCTTGTCCCCTGTACTCTCCCCAGTACATGGGTCAGATATGTGGTAAATGATCCATAAATGTTTATTTTCAAGGAGTAGGGTTACAGGTGTTTTTGAGCCATTTTATTGGGAATCTATGCTGTATTTATTTTTATAATCAGAAAGTTTAAAAAGAAATGTAATTTGATAAGAGCTGTGTGTGAAATAAAGGAGATTGTCTCCAGGTCTGCTCAGATGTCACCAGGGTCCTTGGCAAAAAGCATATTACCTCACAGGCTGGAGGCAATTATTTGTAGTGGTTGCATCAGCCAGAGTAAAGGTGATCAATTCTGGATCCGTGTCCCTGCACAGCCTCTGACTCACTGCAGAATTCCAGGCAGAGAATTTATCTGATGTGCCTCTCATTGCCTCCGTGACTTCTCCAGGGTTCAGATTTAGAGCTTTTCTTTAAAGCTTTGCTTTTGTTTCAATCACTGAAACTCTGAGATGCTTTAGAATTAGGGAATCATAGAGTTTTAAGTCCAGGAAACCTTTGATTTAGTCTAGCTTAATTGCTTCATCTTTCAGCTAAGAACATTGAATTTCAGAGAAATAAAATAACTGAAATTATCAAAATAGTGAATATCAGAATCAAGGTGTTTTCATTCACAGTTGTCAAACATTCTTTCGTCTGTTCTTTCTCTCTACATATAGCTGATGCTTGAGCTCTGCATGGCCACACTGAACTACAGATTGAGCAACCTTAATCTGAAAATCCAAAATCTGATACTTTTGAGTGCCAAATGATACCACCAGTGGAAAATGACATACCAGACTTCACACGATGGGTCATAGTAAAACTGTCAAAACTTTGTTTCGTGTACAAAAGTATTAAAAATACTGTATAAAATTATCTTCAGGCTATGTGTATAAGGTATATACAAAACACAAATGAATTTCATATTTGGACTTGGGTCTCATCCCCAAGATAACTCATTATGTATATATGTAAATATTCCAAAATCCCCCAAAATTCAAGATACTTCTTGTTCTAAGCATTTTGGGGAAAGCATATTCAACCTATATTACTTTTCGAATAAGAAATTAGTTCTTGCCTAACAGAAATGACCCCATTTCAGAAAGTTTATTAATATTTTTCAGTGAGCCTTCTGATTTAACTTGGTAAATTGCAAAATCTTGCCACAAGTTGTTTCCACCCCTCATTTTCTAGAATTTGAATTCATGTGTATTTTTTAAGTGTTTAATTGTATATTTTAGGAGAATGAAACAAAACTAAAATGTTCTCAGGACTAGACACTTAAGATACATACATAAAACCCACTAGGGGCACGATAGGGATTGGTGGAGCCTGTGACCAAACTGGAGAGTATATGTCCTGGCTAAAGGCATTAAAATTCCATTTTTATTTGGAAACATTAAGCCCAGCAAAACGTATTTAGACCAGAACTAACCTTTGAACCTAGACTTTGTGATTCCTTCTAAATCTAGGCCCTCAAGACATTTTAAGCCTGTTTTTTAAAGGAAAGAAAAATGTATTCAGGTATCTTCTCTTGGAGTGGAGAGAGGGTTTCTCCTGCCACTAGAGGCTATTTAGGCAGTATTTATACTTATTGCATGCCTCATAGGTGCCCCAACATTATTTCCCCACAGATGGTAATCTCCGTCTTTTATAATTTAGAATGGTTTCAAATCATTCTAAAAACAAATGGGATTTTAGCACAGTATTCCAACCTGGCCATATTTTTTTATGTGTAAGAAATCTAACTATCTCGCTATTTATATCTGTGTATGCAAAGACTAAGCAGAAAGGCTTGGAGAAGACAAAAAGGGTTGGGTAGAGCAATTCCTTAATTAGGGTTTAATGGGAGGGTGGGCAGGAGTAGCAGTCTAATTGATTAGGCTGCCAGGCAATCTGAGCCAGCCAGTTAGTTACAAATTTTTGTTACGCAAAATTTAACACCCATGACAAGAGCCCTGAGGATGCTGCAACTAGCCTCAGATGCATTCTTTTTGTGCTGGCCGTTGCTCTTAAAGGACAGTTTAATTCGTGTGAGATACTGTTCAAACTTACTGTCCCTTTTTTTTCCTTGGGAAATGACTCTTCAGAGTCACCATTTTCTTAATGTTTTAAAAACCTGTGTGACATATCTAAAACCCTTTTTATTTTTATTAGCACTACATATCACTGGGTTATTATAGTATCTGCACGTCTCTTTGTTGAGTCACTATTTGTATCAGCGTTTGCTTGGTGCAGATTTCCTTCTGAAAATGAGCAGCAGCTAATTGTGGAATAATTCTTTTTTGGGAACAGTTTCTGTGTATACCCTTCCTTTTGACTGTTTTCAGACTTGCTAAGTGTACCTAATTTCATTGTGTTATTTATTTTAGAGCTGGACAGTTTTGGAGGTTGACTTAGTTTGATCTCCTTATTGCATAACTCAGTGAGGTTATCAGACACTAGCAAACCCCCAGTATTTTTAATGAATAGTAACTTTCACTGACAGTTCTAGTATTGGGCTGAATGCAGTGAAATATTTTGAAAATACGTAATAACCTACCATGTTGCAGTGGATGTCTACTAAATGTTACACTGTATATGTATTAGCTGTAATCCTCAAAATGACCTGGCTAGGCATTGTTAAACCATTTTACAGAAGAGGAAACTGAAGCTTAGAGATGTTCAACAAATTGCCTGGACATCGTAAGGCTTGTCTGTGTGGAAAGAAAACCTGTATCTCTTTGGCTTTATAATTTGTACTTATTCCCTGAACCATGGTGTGGCCCTTTCTTATGCCAAAGGGATTTTGGAGAAAAGATTGGACCGAAAAACACTTTACACAGCTGAAATCCATTTAGATTGTAATTTGGGCTACATTTCCCCCTCAAAATTAGGAAAACAAATAAACCTTTTGTATAGAAAATATCATTGCCATGCAAATTCACAAAGCTCTACTGTGTAGGATGAGTTTACATAAGTTTTAGAGATAGTTGTCAGTAATCTTCTAATAAAATATATATTATATTCTAATAAAATATAAACTATTAAATAGCTTCCCTCCCTAAATATTAATAGAATTCCCATTATAGCCTTTCTGGTGAGGGAAGAAAAGAGTATGCAGAAAATATGATGAAATGAAGAGGAAGAATATAGTATCGTCCCATCTGAAGATGGAAAACAGATATATAGATGACATAGTCTTCTTAACAATGTAAATAGTGGGTGGTGCCCCCTGGTGGAAGCCCACAGGGAGTCTTAGAGGAGGGCGGTTAATAAATCTCAGGTCCTTCTGTAATTTTCTCCCTTTATGCTTTGGTGTCTCCATTCCTTGGCTCATGACCTTCTGCCACGATGAAAGTAAACTTTTGCTCCATTCATGTTGGTTAGAGTGGATTGTACTAAAGCAGCAGTCCCCACTCTTTTTGGCACCGGGAACCAGTTTAATGGAAGACAGTTTTTCCATGGACAGGAGTGATTTCAGCGCCTTACATTTACTGTGCAGTGAAACCTCTCTGCTAACGATAATCTGTATTTGCACTCACTCTCCCGCGCGAGCATCATCACCGAACCTAGATCCCTCGCGTGCGCGGTTTACAGTAGCGTTCTCGCTGCTGTGAGAATCTCGTGCTGCAGCTGATCTGGCGGGAGGCGGAGCTTATGCGATGATTGGAGTGACGGGGAGCAGCTGTAAATACAGAGGAAGCTTCCTTGCTCACGCTCCACTCACCTCTTGCTGTGCAGCCTGGTTCCTAACAGGTCGTGGACTACTGATACTGGTCCACGGCCCGGCGGGTTAGGGACTGCAATATTTACTAAAGGGAAGAAAATAGAGGTATGTTCAAAAAGCCTGCATAACCAGTGTGATAATTTCATTAACGTTGTAAAAGATAGACCTAGGATAATTTTAACTATTCTAGTCATATGGGTTTTGTAGGTCCCTCTATGTGTGTGTGTGTGTGTTTAAATTTGTCACTGAAAAATCATTTCCCCAGATCTTTCTTTTTCTGTTTATTCCAAATGGTCACATTTCTTTAAGTATTCCCAGAGCTGTTTATGATGGCTGTGGGAAAGATGATGATATTTTTAAAAACAAATAAATAGGACTAAAGAAGTGTTTTATGAATAAGTGAGAAAGAATGCTCCTGTTTTTTTTTTATCAGTTTGTCCTTTCTAGTTAGTATGCAGTGAAAGGAAGAAGTTCCATCACAAAAGATAAGAGTCTCACATAAGTATTCTTATTCAGTAATGCTTAAATGTTTATCCTGACTTTATACAGTGATTACTAAGTCTCATCAGAAAGGGGAGAATGTAGACTTTGAAGCAGTTGACTTGGAAAATATTACAGAATGTTTGGACATAAAGTTTTCCAGTTCACTGTTTTTTGGGTTTTCTGCCCGTGGGAATAGCTTTTTGAATGAATGGAAGGAAAAGGCCTAATTCCTGTAAGGATTTTTGTGGAGAAGAAAATCAGAATTCTTTTCTAAATACATAACTTATGTTGTGAGCAGATGGAATAAACATTAAGTATCTTGCATTGAACATAAAGTACATTAATATAGCAAAGATATTTTAATTCTACATTTAATGGATTATTTATAGGGTCAGTAGAAAATAAACATTTATAACAAATCCTAGTTTAAAATAAGTTAAGGAAGTTACATAAGTATATTTGCCCAAATTTTGCAAATTTGCCTTTTCCGTAAAGGCAGAGACTGTGTCATTTTAAAAAGTTGTTTCTACACTGCCTAACATGGAGTAGATGCTTATCGAATGAATATGTGAAAGAATAAGCATGAGATATTGGAGATGGTGTGCCTAGACCATATCTGTATTGTCAGTAATTTTTAATCATGGTTAGTGTGGGTATTGGTTCTCTATGGCTTTGTAACAAATTATCTAAAAACACAGCTGCTTCCAGCAGCAAACGTTGATCATGTCATAGTTTTTATGGGCCAGGAATGTAGATGCAGCTTAGCGGGGTATTCTGGCTCAAAGTCTCTCACACGACTAATGACAAGGTATTGGCCGAGACTGCAATCATTTCAAGGCTGGACTTGGGGACAACCTGCTTCCAAGCTCATTCAGGTGGTGGTTGGCAGGATTCAACTTCTTGCAGGTTGTTGGACTGAGGGCCGCAGTCCCTTTCTGGGTGTTTTCTGGAGGCCACCCCGCTGTTCCTTGTATGTTGACCTTTCCATAGGACAGTTCATAGCATGACTTCCATCAGAGTGAGCAAGTGAGAGAGCAAGCAAATTACCCTCTCTTGGAAGGAAGTTACAGTCTTTTGTAACCTAATCTGGGAAGTGACACCTCACTTTTGTTGTATTCTAGTCCTTAGAAGTGAATCACTGAATGCCACATTCAATGGGAGGAGATTACAGAAGGGTATGGACGACACCAGGAGACAAGGATGATTGTGAACCATGTGAATGCTGCCACCACAGTTAGAAAGAGGAACAGATTGTGACCTGAGAGCATCTCTGCAGGCAGAAGCGGTCACCCCCACCTTCACAACAGTGCTATGTCCTTTGCACACCTTGACATTAGCTGGCGTTGCACTGTTACAAATGTGTGTGAATTCTGTCTTACTAAATTGTGAGTTCCTTGATGATAGGAATTTGTCCTGTTTGTTTTTGTGTCTGTGTACACATGCTGTTTGGCACTTAAATATTTAGGAAATAGTAGATCTATGAATAAGAAAAGATACTTTCTTTTTTTAAAGAGATAGGATCTTGTTCTGTTGCCCAGGTTGGAGTACAGTGAGCACAATCATAGCTCACTGCAGCCTTCAGTCTCCTGGGCTTGCACCACCATGCCCAGCTAATTTTAATACATTTTTTGTATAGATGGGGTCTCACCTTGTTGCCCAGGCTGGTCTCAAACTCCTGGCCTCAAGCAGTCCTTCTACCCCAACCTCCCAAAGTCTGCAGTTAGAGACATGAGCTACCATGCCTGGTCAAGAAAAGATAAATTTAGAACTGGACTAGATGGTGGTTTTTCTTTTAATTTGAGTTCTCCTAAAAGCAGAGCTGGAGACAAGGATTTGAGAGCAAATAGAAGGGGGTGTTCGCAAAAAACTGGAATGGGGGAGGAGAAAGGAAGAAAGGAAAGCCAGTATAAGGTTGCTGTGATGGGCAATGGAAATGCCATTCCACTGTGACCTCCTGTGACACATTGAAAGAAACTCTCTGGAATCATCCATTTGAAGGACTCCTGTGGGAAGCCAGAGCATTTATCCACCACCAGCTCCTGTCTTCTGTCCAACTGGTTGACGGTTGTCACAGAGGAATTACCTCCTTTTCACATCTGGGTCTGGCAGGCTCCCATGGTTTTGCAGAATGCCTGGGGCAGAAGAAGGAGGATGCACAATGTGTCTCCTTGAGAAGGGACACTCTTATCACCAGGTTAGTGCGAGCCTGCACTGAGTCCCCGCTGCAGCTTGCACTGATGTCAGAATTGGACAGGGGACCAGAGGCATGAGACACATGCCAACTGTGCTGTGGTGTCTGCTGCACTTGCGAAGGGGGACTGAGGCCCAATCCCTGGCAGGACCTTAGACCTTGATGGTTAGGATGGGAAAATGAGGGAGATCAAAGATGTAATGTAGTTAGGTTCACCTAGAACTTAAATGGAGAAATCCTTTTGTCCAGTAGTTACTTAAAATTTTAAGCTGTTTTATTTTACAGTTTCTGCTTGAACAAAAAAGTGAGATATTTATCACAGTTTTGAAGAGTTATTAATTGCCCTCACATGTGCCAGTCAATGTCAGTGCTGTCTGGAGGAAAAGATTAGAGATTCCTGTGTGTTACCTTTATCAGGAAGACACATGCTGACTGATTGCCTTCCTGATTTTAAATGTGATTTTGCTTATATCTGATTTTGAGTCAAATATGGTGCATTTGCCCAAAGACAGCCCTTATGCTTGCATTATTGTAGGAAGATCTTTTGATTGTGCTTTTTATTAAATTGGAATGTCCTCTTGTTTTAAATGTTGACCTAGACAAGAATTACGGTTACACATGTACATGACCAGCTAGTAAATATGGTCCTTAATATGTGTGAAGTTTGTGAAATGCTGAATAGTATAGAGAATAAATAATACAACAAACACCTTTAAATCTGACATCTAAGGTTAAGAAATGTTTACGTTTTGTCATTTTTCTTCAGATAGTATTTTTTAATGAAAGCAATTAGACCTTACAAGAAAAAGACTTAGAAAAGAAATATTTAATGTATCATGACTGAAAACCCTAGAGTGTTCTCTTTCCACTCTCCCTCCTAGAAGTAAACACCATCATACATTTGATATGTATATTTCTACTTTGTTTTTATTCTCTCATGTATATTTTGCAACATTTTTTTACTCAGAATTGTTTTTTTAGCTATATCTACATTGATTCGTGTAGATTTAGTTCATTCATTTTAAGCGCTGGCTCGTATTTTATCTTACGAATATATCGTAATTTCTTTTATCCTTTCCTCTAATAATAAACATGTCAAATGTTTTTGGTTTTTTTTCCTTAGTATTACATGCAGTGCTTCAGTGGATATCCATGTGTGAATTTCTTGCTGTCTGTAGGGTTTATTCTAGGATATACGCCAAGAAGCAGAATTGCTGGGTTCTATTCTGGTATACATGTTTTTAGCCTTAATAGATATTGCCAATCAACTTGTCAAAGTTCTTGAACCAATGTACCCTACTTCCAGCACATCCCTATTTTTGTTTCATACTAACATTTGAGGCTTATTTTCACTATTCCGATGGATATGAAGAAATGATTTTGTTGTTTAACTTTGAATTATACTAAAGAGGATGTGTATCTTTTTATGTCTAGTGGTCATTTTGGTTTCATCTCTAATTTGGATTGTATCTTTTGCCTATTGCTTTTCTTTTTTCTATTTATATATTTTAGGTATTAGAAATACCTCATGTCAGCCTGTCTTTTTCTTTAAAATTTATGGTGTCATTTCTTACACAGAAGCTTAAATTTTAATGCAATTCAATTTATCAGTGCTTCTTTTTAATGAGTTGCTCTCTGTACCTGTTTAAAAAATATTTTTCTATGCATAGGTCATAAGAATTTCATATTTCTTTATTCTAAAATTTTTAAAAGTGTTTTGAGATTGTTTTTAATTCATCTGTTTTTTGTTTTTTTTTTCCCAGAGTACTGTGGGGGGGTATGGATTAAATTTATTTTTCCAAGCAGAAAGTGGATTTTTGCCATCTCATTTACTGAATTAGTATATCTTTTCTTAATGTTTATTATGCTATCTGTGTTTTATATTACCTTCCTATCAATGTTAAGTTCTATTTTTGGGTTTCTTTTGTTGCCCCAATCTATTTATTCTTGAGTAAACCCCACAATTTAACTACTACAGTTTTGTAATAAATTATTACTTCTGTAGGGCATGCCTCTTATTTTTGTTTTTTTTTAAATTTAGAATTGATTTGGATATTTTGGGCCTTTAGGCTTCTAAGGGAATTTTAAATATCATTTATTTAATTCTACCAAAATACATCTACTGAAAATTTTGGTTCGAATTGCAGTGGTTCTTCAAATTAATATGGGGAATTTTTGAGTGTTTTCAGCTGTGTGTATGGTATAGGTTTTCACTAATTCTGGTATTCATTTGTGCCCATTAAACTGTTTTACAATTTTCACTATATAGGTCTTGTTCATCCTTTGACAGATATATTTCTAGATATGCTATAGTTTTTTGTTGCTATTGTGAAATACATGATTTTTCATTTACTGTTTTCTAATTGGTTATTGCTGCTGTATATAAATAGTGTTTATTTTTGTATATTGATCTTGTGTCTAAAATCTCTTGAGCTCTTTTAATAATTCAAAAAATAATATCTGTAGAATCTCATGATATTTTACTAGAGACATTTTATCAGCTGCAAATAGAATAGCTTTCCAATTATTTGCTTCTTACTTTTTATTATTGCAGTGGTGACGACTTCTAGTACCTTGTTAAATCATAGCAATATCATAACACTTCTTATTTTGTCATGCAGTATGAGAATTAAATACTGCCTCTTTCTAGTAGCCTGTGATCTTTCCTTCTATAATCTCTGTTAGACATACATTAAAATTATTTTTCTGTCCTCCATACTGGTAATTACCATTCTACTTTTTTGGTGTTTTGACATTCCTTAATATTGCATTGTATTTAAATTAAAATACTGGGGGTTCTGTTGGTGTGATACCTTTATTTAAGACACAGGTCAGTGACTTCATTGACCCTTGTTTCTCTGTTCAGCCCCACCACCCTTGCCCTTTCTTGCCTCCCCATTTCTTGAAACCTGGTACCCTTCCCATAAGCTCTCCTAACTCCACCAGTAGCAAGACTGGATTGGAGAATTTTCTCTGGGCTAATTCTTCAGTGCATTAACATCTTTAGACTATGTAACAGTTCTCCAAGGGGTATCTTTATTTTAGAATCTATTTTTTATTAAATTCAAAGATAGTTGAAAAGCAGTGATACTGAGGGTTGAATTAAATGTAGTGCCTGGTTTTGAGGAAGCAGGTGAAGACTTGCCGCTGCGTACAATATCGCATGAAATGAATGTTTTAAATACTGCGGGAAGCATAACCTAATGGGCACTGCGCAGTCCGTTAGCATCTTAATCCCTCTAGAGTGTGAGTGACAGGGAGGTGGCAGCAGAGAGTCCTGTGCTGCCTAAGGACTCTTCAGCCTAGAAGTTAGGACTTGCCTGAGACTGCAGGTCGTGTTGTTTGTGGCTCTTTTAGAATTGGACTTTTAATAGAGCAATAGATTGTGGTTTAAGTAGGCATTCGTATGTCTTCAAAACAGCTTGGTATATGTGAGGTCATTGCCACCTTACACAGATGATTTGGTATATCTTATTATTGTTTATGACTAATGAGACTGAATTTGAATCCCAGCGCCACTTCTTACCGGCTCTGTGATTTCAGACACATTTTAAAACCTTTTTATACCTTTATTTTATCATCTGTAAAATGGGCATAATAATAGTGCCTATTTTATTGGGCTATCACAAGGATTACAGTAGTTAATACATGTAATGCACAAGAGAGCCTAGCATACAGTAACTGCTATGCGTAACTGTTGACTATTTAAAAAATCATATATCCACCAGAATATTTGCTCCTTTAAGGAGCAAATTATTGCCTTGCAGTTTGATTGAGGCAGTAAAAAAATGCTATCCTGGCTTGTCATTGTTGCTTATACGAGAGGTTCGCATTTAGAGAAGTCGTGCTCATATCTGTAAGTCATGGAATATCCTTTATTCCTTTGAAAATGCTTCAGGATTAAGAATTGAAAAAGACAAAAATCTTACAATGTTTCTTTAAATATCTCTTTCAGCTGCGTAAGATTGGCACATTTTTCTTGGCAAAAAACCCCTTTTCCGTTTTCGCTGGAGTATTTTTCGTCAGCGAACTTTCTTGTTTTTCTTTCCAAACGCTTCCTGTGCTTCTGTCTTTCTGTCATCTGCCCTCATTCTGTTCCCCATGCTTCAGCACTTCCTTCCTGCCACTTCCCAGCCTCTAACTTAAACAAAAACCCAGAACTTTGTCCATTGATTGTTTAGCATGCTTCCTTCCTGTTTTGCACGCTACCGGACGTGCGCCGACAGCCTGGGAAAGGCACCGCGGACGGCGGAGGCACTTTTTTGATGGAGTCAGGTTCTGGGGCTGGCGGGCAACAAAACGCAGCCCCGGAGTCTGGTGCCAGGAAGGCCGGATAGGAGGCCATCTGCTTCTAGTCTGGAGTTGCTGCTCAGTCGTTCTCAGAGGGGCTCACCCAGGATTTGCCTTACAATTGGGTAACCGGAAGTACCTATCGCGTCTTTCTGCTACCTGTGATTTGTCTGGGTTAAGATGGGATCTGAGACATTGGTGGTCCCCACAAAGCCTGGAACTCACAGAGGCCTGAAGCCCGTGTGGGCTCTATTGCTGTTTGTTCGAAAGTGTAGAAAATGCTCAAAATCCTCACAAAATCATTTATGTGGAGTTCATAACTAGAAGTGAATTGGGTCAGTGTTAGAGGTGATATCAATGAGCAGTCGCTGAGAGCCACCTCTGCACGTACAGCCAATATTTATGAAGCGTTTACTCCTGCCAGGCACGTGCTGGATATGGTATGTGCGTATTTCACCTCGCAACCCTACGGAGGTAGCTGCGATTGTCTTCGTTTTACAGATGGGGAAACCGCGGCTCTGCAGGGCATGTGGACCTTGTCACCAAGGTCACCTTCCTTGTCACCTTCCACACACATTGTGTGTCCCCCCGGGGCAGAGCCTGGCAGTGGGACCACTGTGGGGAGCCAAAATGCCATTTTTTACATTCTCCAAGTAAAAGTAGGCTTTAGTTAAAGAGTGAAGAATGAAATTATGGCACTGTGACCTGAACATGAGGATGATTTTATTTGTACTTGTTTGAAGTATGCGAAGTTCCTGACTTCTAAGCCCCAGGGCCTTATTAATAAGAGGGATTCACAAAGTGACCTTTCATCCACGTAGCAGACCCAATAATTTAGTGATCACGCTCCTGGCAGAAGACATGATTGCCATTGTGTTATGGGTTAGCAGCGTTGTATTAGGTGTTTAATGCTTAATTATGACTGGGGTGTGTGTGCGGGCCCCTGATCTGTTTCACTTATGAAACTGTGTGGTCATTAACTGCCAGATGAGAAGTCAGAGTGTCCTACCCCAGTCTGCGAAGCCAGACTGCTGCCCCCTTTCCGAGACTCCGGCCATTTTCCTCACGCTAGCTAGAAGAGATGAAACAAATCAAAACAGCTTTGAGGAGTCTGATGCATCCCCTGCTTAATTTAAACCCCAATCAAGTCTAATTATCAGAGCCATATTACTTGCTGGCACTAATTTGCTTTGGGTGCAACTTGGAGCTATGTTGAAAATTTTATTTTGCCTTTAGAAAATTGGTTTACTTTTAAATTTTTTCCCCCAGATTTCCCTGTGGAAAATTGGTTCTCTTAATTTAGGTATCCTGTAAATTTTCTCATTAAAAAAAATGTGTGGCATGTGATAGCATTAGATTTTTTTTCTAAATTGAAGTGACTTAAGTGGGTTGACATATGTGTAGTAATATAATTGTACTGTGTTTTTGGAGCTCAGGGCGGTAATTACATCCATAAACTTACTGTCTATGGTAAAATATGTTAACTGGTCTTTGACATAAAATTCATTAATTTGAATCAATATATAATGTTGTAAGGTGATCTAACAAAGGGTCATTGACTGATGGATATAATATAGTCTAAGACCCAAATATTTCTCCATGAACAACAGTAAACGTAAACATTTTCTAAATAGCTTGTCAATACTATGATTCCCAAAACACACATGTTATAAAGGCTACAAGAAATTTGAACTATGACATGAACCCAATAATTGAATTTACTCGTTTATAAAACAGGGTATCTTGGATATTTTCAGTCTTTACAGTATTGAGCTAACTTTCAAATAGGGTCTTGGAATTTCAGACTTTCACGTCCTCATGCCTAGTTACAGATGGGGATGCTTGAAGCCCAGGAAGGTTGAGTGACTCGGGCTGGCACCTACTACCAGTTGGCGGTCAGGGGGAGGGTGGTGTCAGTGAGGTTTTCTCTTCCCTTTATCCCTCCGACAGTCCCAGGGCTGCCTCCTTCATGGAATCTGATGAGCGGATTCTTTGGAGACTGGTGTTTCTACTTTCCTAATGCTGAATAACTTTAAAGGACAAATTGAAGC